>OZ023214.1:46557988-46623047 GCA_963995525.1 Escarpia spicata
TTGTATTTAAATAAGGTCACAACCGGTAATGTTAGCGTTCGTGATAGAATAAATAGTCGGCTGTGTAATTGAAATCTGTAACATTAAGTGTGCTGTAGTACACAGGAAACGTTATTTATAAAGACTAAGTTAGTTAAGATATTAAATAAATTCTGATAGGGAAATGGCGCCTTGCAAGCGGCAAGTCAAAGCAAAGCGACACTTGGTGTGCGATCACTGCCACAGCTGGGTAGATTTTGCATTGTCCGGCTGTGGGAAATCAGGGGCAGAAACCATGGAGGAAGGATTCACCTTTCAGTGCATTGGGTGTTGGAAGGTGGGGTGTCTGCAGAAGGAGATAGTTAGGTTGACAGATATTGTGAAAGGATTGGAGATGGGAATTAGAAAGGAGACAGGTCGAATGGAGAAAGACGACAGGGAGAGAGATGAGAATACTGCAAGAATGAAGGAGAATAGCAGTGGCAAGAAAACTGAGGAAAGGAGATTGAGAGGAGGAAAGGTGATTTGAGGGGAAGAAATTGGAAAATCGACGACAGAAAACGTGACAAGCGTGAAGGTGACTGGGGAGAAAGTGACCGTAGAGAAGGAGGGAGGGATGATGGGACGGGAGAGGAGAGAATAAAATGAGATGGGAGGAAAGATGAAGGGACGAAAGGAAGTGAGAGCAAATGTGATAGAAGAGAAGTCGATAAAAGGGATGCTGACAGGAGGAAAGATGACAAGAGAAAAAGCGACAGGAAAGAATGGATCGGAAGAGAGTATGACAGGAAATAAGACGACAGGGGGAAAAGACAACAACCAGACAGATGCAAACCGAAGAAGGAGCTACTCGAAGGCAGTTGTTAAGGGTGCAATGAGGAAAGAGAGGGTATTTATGGGCGACTCCATTATGAGAAAGACGGACAAGACACTGAGCGAGGGGAAGGACGTCGTTGTTTGTCTACCGGGGGCTAGGATTGAACATGTGACTGACAGGGTAGAGAAGGGACATGGCAAGGGAGGGTCTATACTGGTACACGTAGGAACAAATAATGCTGACAGGGAGGGAACAACTGGGATACTACAGAAGTATAGACAGTTAGTAAGGAAGCTAAAGAAGACAATAGTTGGACAGATAATTCTGTCAGGAATTTTGCCAGTAATGGGAGGAAGGGGGGGGGGGGGGGCAACGTATAGAAACTGCAAGAGAATGGCGATCAACGCACTAGTTGAGCAGATGTGTGAAGAAGAGGGGTTGGGATTCACAGATTTATGGGGATACTTTGTTGGGAGGGAAGATATGTACATCTTAGTGGAAAGGGAGCAGCAGTTTTCTCAGACAACCTGCTGCGATCTGTTGACAGTGGGACAGGTTGCATCTATGTAAACTAGATTCGCAGGGGGGACTCACAGAAAAGCCTGAAACTGGAGGCATAGATAAAGACATCACTAAGTGAGTAGATGAGGGATCACCAGTAGATATCGTCTACTTAGATTTTCAAAAAGCTTTCGACAAAGTACCACATCAAAGATTACTGCTTAAACTAAAGGCCCGTATCATAGGAAATGGTATAATAAACTGGATAGAAAAATGGCTGATTGACAGAAGACAACGTGTAGTTATTGATGGGGAGGCTTCAAACTGGAAATCGGTATTGAGTGGGGTACCACAGGGATCAGTACTAGGACCTATATTATTCTTAATATATATCAACGATTTGGATGATGAAATAACAAGCACGGTGTTGACATTCGCGGACAACAAAAGTGTTTAGAAGGATTAAAAGTGATGGAGATAGACAACATTTACAAGATGATCTTGACAAGTTGATGAAATGGTCTGAAAAGTAGCAAATGCTATTCAATTTGGGGAAATGTAAACGCCTCCACGCAGGACATGGAAACGAAAAGAAAGGGACTTAGGGTTAACCATTAGTGCTGATATGAAGATTTCAGAGCAGTGCGGAATTGCAGCTTCAAAGGGAAATCAAATCCTTGGATTAATTAGGCGAAACATAGCGTATAAGGAAAAAGAGCTAATAATACCGCTGTACAAAACAATAGTTAGGCCTCATTTAGAATATTGTATTCAAGCGTGGAGGCCATATCGCAGGAAGGACATAGATGTGCTAGAAAGAGTTCAGAGGAGAGCAACTAAAATTATACCAAAACTGAGGGATCTTAGTTACGAAATACGCCTAAAAATGCGGCTTTACAACACTAGAGACAAGGAGATTGAGAGATCAGATAGAAGTGTTTAAAATAATGATGGTTATGCAAATATCGATAGAAATATATTTGTCTCAGTTAAGAAAGATAGAAGGACTAGAGGACATGAAGTTGCATTAGTAAAGGAGCAGTGTAGATTAGATATAAGACAGTTCTCATTTTCACAAAGAACTGTAAATGAATGGAACAGATTATCTGCCGGTTGTGTGGGTGCTAGTAGCGTGAATATGTTTAAAAATAAAATCGACACATACCTCAGAAGGACGGGATACACATAGATAAAAGAATCGGACTCTCGATAAGCCAAAGGGCTTCCTTGTCCACCTGCCACCTAGAGTTAATTCTCTGGGTGGCAATCTTGTTATTATAATGTTATTGATTGGTCATATTCGTACTATTGTTATATAATGACCAGTACCAATATTCAACTACATATTGGCCGTGTGTGTATTCAAGCCCAAATATATGTAAACAGAAATACATATACATACAACAATTGAGAAATTAACATATTCGCTTGGTTAACTAAACACGATTTTGTTCAAAATAAATTTGACTTTCATAAATACTGTTTACAAAATTGTGTGATATCATTATATGAAATAAAATAATCATTGTTGAAATAACATTTGGTCTGGGTTCAAGAGCTGTCAACTATAATATGTATGCATGTATGTATGTATATACAGCTGTATGTGTATATATATATATATATATATATACATATATACATACATACATGCATACATGCATACATGCATACATGCATACATGCATACATGCATACATGCAGACATACATACAGACATACAGACATACATACATACATACATACATACATACATACATACATATACGTACACACATACCCACATACATACATACATACACACATACATGCATACATACATACACACATACACACACATACATCTGTATATGACTTGCGTGGAAAGAGTTATTAATTCATGTGTTACTTTACCAGTTCCATCACCATCAAGAGCATTAGCAATACGCAGTTATCTGTGCGAGTGAAGACTGGTACCGTGGGTTCGAGCGCAAATGTTGTTGTTGCAACGGTAGGATACTTATCTATGTTATATTAATATACTCAATTCAATTGTCGTTTAGTTGAAATGACGTATACGCTTGGGACTATTTCCTGTGCGCTTAAGCCACACCGATTCTACAGTTAAGAATTAACAGCTATGCCCTTTGATGAGAACAAGTAACCATTTGCAGCTCCAATCAAAAAACGTTAATTTATAGTAATTTACTAGAACAGCGGCTCTTAACCTGTTTTGGCTGCGACCCAAATTCATGTCGCGAGATTTGCTTAGCGACCCATGCCTTCAGACAGTTAATCTGATAAAATAAATAATTATAAAATAAATAGACATAACGTAAATAAATTACAAATGAGAACACGCTGTTCATTGGTTTATCGACGAAGAAAGAGGACAACTTTTGCACATTTTTCAGAGGTGCCACGTTTACCCCTTCAGCGGTAGAACGTAGTTTTTCTTCATGATTGGAATAATAGTATGCCTATATTTGCCGCCAGACTAATATTTCACAGTTTAAAAAGGAATCACTAATTTTCAACCCAACAGTTCAGGTGGAAATGCTTCACAAAAAGCGGTAGCTCTACATTTTGTGAAGAACTACTTGGAGAGAGACAAGGAGTGATGGGGAATACAGAGTTAAGATAAGGGTATGACGACCGAAAAGAATGTCCGGAAAAAATGGCACGAGACGAAGTCCCGTCGGCCAAACAGTAACTGAATGTCAAATGTGGTTTTCTGCATGGCAGACACACGTTATAGAGTCTATATATCTATGTTAATCATGAAGGTTCGACTGATCCACCCTGCGTAAAAAACTGTCCGAATTTAGGAATATTGTAACACGTCGATTCGGATGGAACCGAACTCCATTCAGGGATATGCGACTGGGGAATGCTTATTGAAACACCTCATACACAGCAGTTGTTTTCATTCATCGTGCCACGCGGTGAAGGTGTGTTACCGAATATATGCGTCACGTTAGAAATTATGATCACAACAGCGGCTAGACGTGAACACTCCTTCGGTAAGATGATGGTAATCCTTACATATCTGCGAACGCCTGTGGAACAAGATCGCCTCAGTCACTTGATCCTCCTCAAGATAGAGAGGGCGACTGTACAACAAATAAGCTTCGAGCAGGTGAATGACATGTTTACAACAATCAAAGCATGAAAACCAGTCTTGGTGTGAAATGCCTCTTTGGTGCGCATACTTTTTGTGTTTATAAAAGCGTTCATTGTTTACTACAAGTGATTTATTTTTTGGTTTTTACCACGAACAGTTCACAGTTTACATCGAATAAAAAGTTAACTGCTTTTGGTGTTCACTTAGGCGTAAGTACGCCTAGTCTATTGGCAATAAAACAAAGTTTAATTATTGCAAAAGATTTTACACGCAAATGATTTTCAATTTGCACGGTTGTATGACGTGTTCAGTTTGCTCGAAGAGTATGTAAG
Organism: Escarpia spicata; assembly: GCA_963995525.1. Taxonomy (NCBI): domain Eukaryota; kingdom Metazoa; phylum Annelida; class Polychaeta; order Sabellida; family Siboglinidae; genus Escarpia; species Escarpia spicata. The sequence continues at coordinate 46,562,721 of OZ023214.1, forward strand.
GGGGGCCAAATTATGTTTTGCACCCAGGTGCCGACAACAATCACTACGCCACTGCATACAAATGTGTAACGCAGTTTCTGATTTGAGGCAATACAAAAACAATATAGAATGACGTCCAATGGTTGTCACCGTTACATTCCGGGTACAAATGCGACCAAAGCGCGTCATAATTGGGTCAACGCCAAATAAAATCTAATCACTTAGTGACCAAGCATCGGGGTCGTGACCATATATGGATCATTCGCCTCTCACATTAGCCAGTTTCAGCTATACGTGTTTGCTGTACTCTTTTTAGGTGTTTCTTTTGTTTCCTATTAACTGATGTCGGCGTTACCACATGCCAGATATGCAACATCACATTATTACGTTTAGGGTTTCTTTGTTTTAACAGCTGTCACAGACAAATGACTTTGTACACGTCGCCGTGACCTTCTCTACGTCTTCGAACCTAGTGAGCGTCTACATTAACGGGGTCCTGGAAGGGCAGCCGTCCACACAAGGTAACGCTGTTTGTAGGCGCACCGTGCCCTTGCGCACTACAGCATTCTATCAAGTTCGCGCAGTGTTGCATGATACAGCCAGTATATCAGATTATACTAACATGTCTTTAATATGTTTTTATTGTAGACAACTACACAAACACGTATTTTATGGATCCACCAACTGAATTTATCCGTTACGTCACGGTTTGCCTACGTCACCATCAAAATTATGCGCACAAACTCCATCAAGCTGTGCCTTTACCAATACTGTTGGTAACGGTTATATATATGAATTATATATATATGATTGACGGACATTTTGCTAGGCTACAGGTCATGTGACGTATATGTCAATTACGTTATTGTTTTCAGTTTGAGCGACAATTTTTTTACGGCAGATCGTTACGACATTAATATTTATTAATATTGTATACCATTTCTATATGACTTATACAAAATGTGTGTTACTATTTTGATCTTTCATATAAGTATATATCATAAAATACATAATTTGGTGATGAAATAAGATAATACAGTTTACAACGTATATTTTTATGAAAAAAAAAAGATAAATCTTGTGAAACTGCACCCTTGTTGAAGCTCACAAAATCTCTCCAAATGCAACCTCCGATGCTCACCAAAAATCTCCAACTGCACCTCCTGCACCACCCATCGCGAAATATTGGGGGAATAAACAAATCTCCAACAACCTATCCAACAAAATTGAGCCCCCAGGCCCCCTGATTCCGACTCCTGATTCACCAACAAAGCCAACCAGTAACAATATACCTAGCATTGTTTGCCATACTTACAGGTAAAATCAAGCCTCTGCCTGGCCCTATAGTAATAGGCAGCAGTAGTTGTAACAACCCTGTTCAGACCAACTTCAGAGGGTACATGGACTCGGTAAGTAGCCGTTTTTATGCCTTGAAGTTGTTTTATTAACGAAGACACACACACACGTGTGTGTTCAACGTTTAGCCATATATATATATATATATTAATATTTAATATATATATATATATATTAAATATTATTATTATATATATATATATATATATATTATATATATATATATATATACATATATATAATAATAATATTTAATATATATATATATATTAAATATTACTATATATATATATTATATATATATATATATATATATATCTATCTGCCTAAACGTTGAATGCACACGTGTGTGTCTTCAGTTAGAACGGGAGCTACTTATCAACTTATTTTCATGCATAACATATATATATACAACTGTATATATATATATATATACTATGTTATGCATGAAAATAAGTTGATAAGTTGCTCCCGTTTTAATTGAGTAATGGCTTGACAACAGTATGTAGTAACTATGTTATATTATGTAGCAGTAGAATAAAGGTTGTGTCCGCTTACGCTCTGTTTGCAATAAATATTGTCAACTGAAATCCAGTTGTCTTGGAACCTTATTCACAATGCATAATTGTATGTTTAATTCAGAAAATTATCTAACAGAAATTATAACATGCTTGTATCACCGTGGTCCTGTCTTTCCAGACCATATTTGTCGTTTGCACGAAGTTTGCCGATGAACGATAACATTTCCCTTTGTTTAATGATTGATTAATGATGGTAGCCATAACAACAACGACAGAAGTGTGCCTTTTAGCGTGCGGATGGCTTGAGTGAAAGCCATTTAAGTCAATCAGAGCCAATATTGGCCAGATCAGGTTTTTCGATGAGAGACAGACATACAGACAGGCAGACAGGCAGGCAGACAAACAAATTTATTTTGACCATAAATGTACACATTTAAATAATTAACATAAATGTAAATCTTAATGAAAACCAGTGTAATTTGAGCCACTTATATTATTTAATTAATACTGATCCATTACAGTTGGTTCACTACCAGTTGTGCTACTGATAATCATTGGTGTGGGCCCCTAGACTAGACTTTGAATTATTAGTTAATCTGGTGGCCAGCTGGCCTCATGTAAAGTCCACCTGTTTTATCAATTGTAATGACCCGTCTTGACCAGTCATCTGCCAGTCTTGAAGAGGGGCAGACGGATCTCTGGCTTAGCCCCTGCCGCCACCTAATACCGCTGTAACATAAAATACTGCAGTTATCTAGCACCAACTATGTGTTTTAGCAGTTTGTAGAATTTATGCTGAATACAACTTACTTTGTTGCCTAACATAAATGTTTCCACGTGTATCCTTCTTCAAAATGTTTCAGATGAGCAACATTGTAATAATTGTATACCCATCCCATCGCCAATATTCATAATAACGCTTGAAGATCTCGATTAGATTCATATTTTGACAACCTTTTACTTAGCTGGCCTACATTATTAGCAGTATCCGCCGGGTAGGTATTCCCCTGGGTTGAGGCATACGTTTGGTGCTTAGGGTTATTTCGATGAACCTAGTTTGGGCCATTTAGGTAAACTATTATGTATATTTTTTAGAATAGGGCAGCGTATTCCCTTACACAGCGAACTTCTATTTCCGGACATTTGAGGACCGGTACTGCATTATTTAACAACTGCTGTATTTTATGATACACCGCTACCGAACAGAATATGGTAAGACAATGCGCTCTTTGCATTCTTTCAGGTCAGCTTCGCTCGGTATGAGCTCACGGCTGCTGAGGTCAGAGCTTTGTACAACTCGGGAGGAAGCTGCATCGGCGAATAAAGTAGACAGCAACAGCAGAACGTCTGCGGATATTTATTCCAGAAGCTTTTACTTAGCATTTTGCTCTCTTTATGCCATCCGGCACCAACTGCAATAATTGCAACCATTGCAACATGCTTGCATCAGCCAGCAATCGTTATTAAACATATATTTCCGTAGGTTTACTGATTACATACTTTTATCGTATCAATCCTAAAGTTTGTGTAAACAGGAATTATTGTCTGTAATTGATAGACAAAATATTATACTTGAGCTTTGCTTTAAATGGAACAGGAAATGTCACAATAAAAATGCAGACGTCATTGTGTGATACGCATTGTTTTCAATTTTGGTTAATTTGAAAAGTAAAAAGGACAGCCACGAAACCCTCTACGCCATAAAGGTGTTCATCAACAATCACACTGCACTGGCTTCGGAACGGGGCTGAGTCCGCAGCATCAGTTTAGCACTCCTCCGCTGTCGGTTTGGTCAGCGACATGGCATTTGTCCCTTCAGGCCGGCCAAAAATCCACCTTTGCGCTCACAAAACACATCAAATTCCATAAAATAAAATGCACCCGGTCCCTAAATACTAGGGGGGCCCAATCCTATCTGCAATCTGCAGCTCCCCACCAAACATATTCAGCACCCTCCCCCCGGTGTCGACTCATGTGCACTGTACTGGATATAACAGTGGCGCCACATGGTTGACTGGGCGCAAGTCACAAGCGGCTGTATATATACGCAATATAAAGCCGGTTTTATATTAATTACAAACGGTTAGGCATTGCACACGTATACAAAATAATATTTCACAGACATGTAAGTTTACCGATGCTTGTGAAAATGATGCAGGACTTCACTAATTACATCCACATAACAAACGTAATAACCCGACCATCGAACGCTCAACGACGAGTCGTTCCATCAGTAGGAAACACGTATTGTAAATACAGGTAAGTTCTTATGTATCGCACTATCCAGTCCTCAGGACTGCCCAAAGCGCTTTAGACTCCCCGACATATCTGTTCAATCGGACACCATCTCGACCTCTCTTGGAAGCATTCAGCCACGCTGCAATTAATGCGCGAAGACTATTTGCACACAATTATTCACCACCAGGTACTCGTTCATACAGCTGAGTGAACTGGAGCAATGTCGAGTGAACGAACTTGCCGAAGGTTCGAAACGGCAGCACAGGATCCGAACCTGATGGTCTAGCCTCTGCGCCACTACGCTCCCGCAGTATGCAAAATGACGCCACTGATATGATTGACGATCCAGAATGCGGGGTGTTTTGAACTGCAATAACTTGTATAAATTGTAGACATCGTCATTATTTTTACGATTACACATACCGGTATATCTTGTTACTGATATAACTACAAGAAGCAACACACAGTATGTTAGATCTGGAATGACAAACATCTATATATAAGTATTAAAACGATAGCAAACACGCGCTTCAATCAACAAGAACTGAAAAACAGATATAGTTATAGTATCTAACTCAGAGACGTCATATATGCCTAAGTATATGCGATAATGACATACACCTCTAGTTTAGCATAACCATGGTTTTATAACTTGTCAACACACTAGCTAATATCGGAAAATATGTACTATTGTACCAATAATTATTAAGGTCAAACTATTGTATTTTGCTTTGTGCTGATCTGAAGGTTGGAGTCTTACAAAACAGATGGATGCTAGAATAGATCGAAGCTAATACTTCTCGGCACATCTCTGGATAGAACATGGCACGGCCAAAAACTCACACACACACACGCACGCACGCACGCACGCACGCACACACAAACACACATACACTCACTCACACACACACACACACACACACACACACACACACACACACACACACACACACACACACACACACACACACACACACACACACACACACACACACACACACACACACACACACACACACACACACGCACGCACGCACGCACGCACACACACACACACACACACACACAAGCACACGCAGGCACACACACACGCAAGCGCACACACACAAACGCACGCACACATACCCACGCACTTACGTACGCACGCAAGCACTTACGCACGTTTGCACGCGTTCACACACGATCTCGTATCTGAACAACACAGCGTATTAATATGCTGACTTTGGTCCATGGCAACAGTATCTCCTACGAAGCGCCGGTGTATGTGAGATTGGTAAATCACTGTCCACCAGCGGGCACCTTTGTGAGACCAGGTTTGTAACAATGTTCGTGAAATAACTATTAAACGCCATATATACAAACATAAAACACATATACTCACGTACAAACATAATGCATACGTACATATATGTACGCATGAATACATACACGCACTTGTGCACGCACATCCCTACACACGCACACGTACACATACACGCACGCACGCACGCGTGCACACACACACACACACACGCACGCACGCACGCACGCACACACACAACTGCACAGTGCTTTGCAAATGCGGTGGCCGTGAACAGGATGTACGAACAGTTTGGGAATCCTTGCGTGAGCGTATGAACCGCTCCGGCCGTACCGGAAATGGCCGGACCACTTTTTCCAAAAACGTTGATCTTTGTCGGGATCTGCTCCCCGGTTTGACCAATACGTCAAAGCGTTGCGAACTACATTTTAATCAAAATATAAATACCGAATCCATGGCGTGTTTTTTTAAACATATAGTACAGCCCTTTCGCTTGCCTCCTCGATACTGCCCCAATCCTGCCTGATCACAAGTTATCAGCCCATTGCACTCTTCATATAGATTTGGAATTTTTATGGGTGCTGTTCTCCCGAATTGATTCCCTGTCGACAGTGGTGAGGCTGGCCTTGGTTCCGTTCCTCGATTTCAGTTGTTGTTTCTTTTTCTTCTTCTTCTTTTCTCTCACTTATCTTGCACTATATTCTCTACCAACTGTCTCCATTCCCTCGTCCTATTTAACCGTGAAAGTGCTTCCAACCTTATGTCCTAGTGTAGTACTTAATTTGTTCTTTTGACTACAACAGTTTATAAGCATTTGACCCATTTCCACATGGAACCTGGTCCCATCTAGCTGCCTATTTATTAAAACGAAATCAGGATTTTCCTCTTTATCAAATGCAATTTCTAAGAACGTTTGCCTTTTGACCACTGAAAGTGCTTTCTCGTGACTCAGCCCTTTAGGCTTAATATACACTGTTGCCCGTTATAAGATATTAAGATATGCGGGGACGGTAACCCAGACACCGAAATTAGCAGGAGGATAAAAGCAGGGGCAAACGCTTGGAGGAAAGTTGAAGGTGTGATGGGAGACAGGCGCATTATCGTGTAAACTCACAGGAAAGATGCTCTGTTCATGTGTTACCCCGGCTTACCGGTATGGCCTAGACGCGATGGCACTGATAGAGTAACAACAAGAGTGTGTGCAGGTTTGTGAAAACAACTGGGTAAGACAAATTGCGGGAGTGAGAAGAACTGACAAACGAAGAATGGAGGAATTGAGGGAGGAGGTGGAGTAAAAGAAAGCCTTAAGAAGAAGGAGTCGACTGAAGTGGGCTGGTTATGTGGAGAGAATGGGAGGAGAACGGCTGGCAAAGAAAGCAGATGCCCAAACACTGGAGGGGAAAAGGGGGCGGGGAAGACCTAGACAGCGATGGGAAGACTGCGTAAAGAGAGACTTGGAAGGATTGGGAGAGGAGTGGAGAACGAGAGCAAAAGACAGAGGGAATGGAGACAGTTGGTAGAGAATATAGTGCAAGATAAGTGAGAGAAAAGAAGAAGAAGAAAAAGAAACAACAACTGTAATCGTTGGCAACTTAACCCTAACCATAAATAACCCCAGCTATTACCAAACCCAACCTCAACTGACTCAAACCATAACTAATTATAATAATGGCATTAAACATAATTAGTATTTGTCATTTCACACTAACTATTTATTTCCGTTGCCTAATTGGCTGCAACGATTACGAACTTGACCCAAGTGTATAGGATGATTCACAAAGGTGACTAATATAATTGGCTGGTAAGATACACTGACGATAGTGTTTTTGAATTGGGTAGTGTTTTGAGCGTACGTGGGGATAGTTTTGATATCGGAACGTAGACTGTTAAGGCTTATGCTTTTGTGACAATAGCACGGCAGATTGAGAACTGCCGAGAACCGTTGGCTGCTATTGACCTGGCATCATTTCATATAGTTCGCACTCCTTCGAATCTATTATAGTAGAGGCGTCACTGTAAAATACATTTTTCATTTAGAACACAAATCTGCATCTTCTATCAATTTTATTACAAAATTACCTATATAGCTTAACGATCAATTAGTTTGCCACATAATGGCACAACATGTTTTAATAGCTTAAAATGAGTTGACCCCAACGCCAACTGGATATAACCCAACAAATCTTTATGGAGGCTCCAATAAAAACAATATTTTGTGGAAGTGTCTGGACAACTGCCCCGTCTGCGCTTCTCTAAACTGCCCGCAGGACAAAAGTGCAGTTGATTAATCATGCAGTTGTATTAATTTAACTGGTCACAGTTTATTCAGGTGAACATTTAGTTAAGCTGAGGAATTAATCGATCTAATGAATTCATTTGATGAACTAAACTAAGAGCATGCTTTCCTAATTTACTGTTTTGCAGTGAGATATTTTGTCAATTAAAGTGCAAATTTGGAACGTGCCAGTCATGTGTCCTTTTAAGAAGAAATGTCGTTATTTTAACACCAAAATGCTATTTTTGTTTCAGCATATTATTTTTTACAACTAATAACAATAATAATCTTTTTTTTATATAGCGCCATATCCATAAGGTTCATAGCGCTTTACATAAAACTAAAACATAAATATTAAAAATTAAACAAATATAAAATAAACAAATTAAGATAGTAATGCTGTGTAAACATCAGTAGATTAAAAAGAAAACAAATCTCATGATAAAGTAAGTACTTAAAATGTTTTTTCGGCTGTTAAAAAGATAAAGATAAAAACTTGAATAACTTAGAATAAAAAATGTTTTTTTTGTGGTCTTTCAAGCAGTGTACGCCGTAATGAAAAGGTGGGTTTTTAGACGAACAGCAGCATTCTGCAGTCGTTGCAGCCTGCCGATGTTCTTGACAGAAGTGTCAAACAGAAGCGAATTGCAATAATCTAAGCGTGGTGTTATCATTGCATTTACAACACGTTCTGTTGTCGACTGTGGCAAGTAACGATGAATTTGTCCGATGTTACGTAAATGCAGTGAACAGGTACTAATGGTATGAGAAACTTGCACCGTCATGTCAAGATGTTTATCTAAATAGACACCAAGATCTCTCACACATTCGGCGGCATAAACGACTTCAGATCCAACACGCACATGCAGTCCAGCAATCAAATCAGATGCCGACTTGGGTAAAACCGGTAGAACCTCGGTGTTTGCATCATTCATCAACAACGCCATCCAGCCTTTGATGTCGTCAATGCACTGCTCGACACGATGCACAGCAATAGTAACATAAATGATAGTAGGTCAAAATTACATAACAATTGTAAGTCATCGGCATAATGGTGATATTATCAAATTGTGGTTACGAATGATGTCACCCATCGGCTGCACATATCAAGAAAACAGCAGTGGACCTAACACTGATCCTTGCGGTACACCAGTGTGCAGAGTCGTTTCGCTTGAAGTTGCGCTACTGACAACAACATTTTGCCTGCGATCGCAAAGGTACGACTCAACCCAGCGTAATACAACTCCGTGGCGAGGACATAACGCCATTGAAGACGATTAAGAAGTATTGTGTAGTCGATCGTATCGAAAGCAGCGCTTAAGTCAATGAGCATGGCGACAGTGCCTTGTCTACGGTCAAGGGCCGTCCTAATTTCGTTGACCACACAAAGTAGGGCGGTCTCCGTTGAATTGTGTCGTTTGTATGCAGATTGAAGAGGAACAGTCAGTGCTTGATTGCCCACGTGAGTGTTCGGTCTGATGGTCACCACCTTTTCAATTATCTTAGAGAGTTCGAGATAGATGGCTGACTGGGCGGTAGTTGCTTATCGTGTCTTTGCACAGAGATGGTTTCTTTAATAATGGGTGCACAAGAGCACGCTTCAATTCATGCGGCATTTCTCCTTCCGTTAGGCAAGCGTTTGTTATACTGGCAGCAGTGATAGCAAGTGTGTCAATGTTCTGCTTTACATGATCAGAGGACAGAGGATCAAGTGTGGACGTTTTACACTTCGCTCTGATGATAGATGTTACTTCACAAACTGTTGTTGGTGTGAAACTGTCAATCGGCGTCACGTAGCAACGCGGTTCGTGCGGCGGCGTGATGCGCTGTCGGGCAACGTGTAACTCACTGCGAATTCAGACAACCTTAGTTTCAAAATAGACGGATAATGCAGGTATGTTCTGGGTACACACGTGGTGGTTTCAGACTGAGAGAACTGACGATTTTAAAGAGGTTCTTGTTGTCAGCATTTATCAACTTGTCCTGGTAGTACTTCGTCTTTGTTAGATATATAATGTTATTGCATTCATCGCGTGCAGCAACAAACATTTGGCGATGAATTTCCAGTTTCGAACGTTTTCACAACTTCATCTTACGCCTTTGTCTTCTCGCATCGTCAATGTCACTGTTATACCACGGATTGGGTTTGTGGCCTCGGAGGATAGTCGGGCGCACAGGCGCGTGCTTGTCTATGACTTTCACTAAGTCAGTGTTGTAGCGTGACACAAGTTCCACAGCGTTTGATGTTAATGCAGCAGCGGCTAGCAAATCACATGTTCTTACGTCGTGGTTGAATGTGTCAGCATCAGACGAGCGGTAGTTACGCTTGCGTATTTCTGTTGATGTGTTGGGTGGTCTATTGGCATCAATGATACAGCGCACGATGTGATGATCACATGTTGATAACGGAACGACTTGCACAGCGGTGACAAGATTATCGTCAGTGTACGTAATTGCGAAATCCAGTGTGTGACCAGCTGAATTGAATAGAATTGAGTAGCCCAAGTAGTGGTCCTTTTTCAGTTTCAACATCGTATTTCATGTTAAAATCACCGACAATGCAGGAAGGAATCACACATAATGACAGCTCTGTAAAAAGCTGCTCAAGTTCCATGTAAAACACAGTCTTTGTAGAGGGCGGTGGGCGGTATAACGTGTACAAGTTAACTTTCCTGGAAATGTCACTAGTGAACTGCAAGGCCATCAGTTCAAATGAAACATAGTTCGATGAAGGAATTAACTTGGACGATAATGTCTTTCTGTGTAAGATGGGCACATCTCCTCCCCGACCCTTAAAACGTGGTCCGTTGATACAAGAGTAACCAGTCGGCGTTAATTCCGCAATTACTGGTTTGTCGCTAGACTTCTTCAACCAAGTCTCAGTAATCGCAAGTACATCAATATCATGATTTGATACAAATTCTTTAATGGTGGTGGCTTTATTTCGGACAGATCGAGCGTTCAGGAGTGCAGCAGACAAGTTGATCGTCGATGGTCTAGTCTCACCGTTCGTCGGGACGCGGATTAGGTTGCGTGTTGCAAATGCAGCAGACAAGTTGACCGTCGATGGTCTGATCGCACTATTCGACTTGGTAAAGGTTACCGGTCGTGTTGTTGTAACTACCGGTATATGCCGTTGCTTGTGCGCACCCCCACGGCACCCCCGGTGGGTGGGTCGGTGGAGTGCCACCCCTGCATTACACGCCGCTCTCCAAGCAGTATTGTTGAGACGGGTGTTTCTGCAGGTTCGGAAACAATGCAAGCATTCTGCGGTGAATGTCGTCATGTTTGACTTGACCACACTTGATTTGTAAACTGCAGTGGTTGTGCATGACCGCACCAGCGTGGTAGTGTCACACAGGTGGAAACAGCAAACTTAAAAAGTCATCAAATCATAAAAAGGCGCAAGTACTTGCCGTAAAAAGCAGTCAAACGAATGCCTGGTATGTTCAGAAAACTATGTGTAAATTGGTAACGATGTAAACTCCTTAAATGTGGCAAAAATCAGCGATGCTCCAGAGACTACATTCGGTGCAGCCAGTTAGGCGCGACCAGAGAACTAAAAAAAGGTATCACAACCTTCGTCCTATTTAACCGTGAAAGTGCTTCCAACCTTATGTCCTAGTGTAGTACCTAATTTGTTCTTTTGACTACAAAAGTTTATAAGCAATTGACCCATTTCCACATGGAACCTGGTCCCATCTAGCTGCCTATTTATTAAAACGAAATCAGGATTTTCCTCTTTATCAAATGCAATTTCTAAGAACGTTTGCCTTTTTAGCATCTGCTTTCTTTGCCAGCCGTTCTCCTCCCATTCTCTCCACATAACCAGCCCACTTCAGTCGACTCCTTCTTCTTAAGGCTTTCTTTTACTCCAACCTCCTCCCTCAATTCCTCCATTCTTCGTTTGTCAGTTCTTCTCACTCCCGACGAATTAGTATGTCAAAATTATGTTTCACTTTTCTAACTTAGATCTATCCCGCCAATAATTACACTAACTAATTATTATATGATTAAACCTATTAAGTTGCAGTGGTGTATCTATGAACTCTCTAAGCGATACTTGAGCTTCGAGTCTATCTCTACAGCTATTAATTCCCCATAATATTTGGAATATGTGCACATCCTCCGGACGTTCCCCAGACGATCCCGCCGCCGACGATAAAGCAATTACAAAAATAGAATGAAGCTACTCGCTCTCGTGCACTCCGTGAACTTTTCGACGACACAACGAGGTTTATTAATAGCATCAGTCTGGTGTCAATAGCTTCATTTTAATCATTATGTAACCCTTATTACCAATATACCCTACCTCATGCAAAGTTTCATCGCTTGCCCGAAGACTCCAGACTTCTTATCGTCTTGCGAGATGTACTTTATGGATTGCCTCAAACATATAGAAACTGAAAATTTTTGAAAAGATTGTGGTGTAGGGGTAATGTTTTGAACTTAACAGTAGTCTTTTGAGGGTACGCTCAAAACACTAGTGTTGTTTTGAAAGTACGCTCAAACCACTACCGAGAGAGAGAGAGAGAGAGAGAGAGAGGCACTCGTAAGCCCGAATGTTCTCTTTCAATCCGAGTTCACTTCTTAGTGGTGACTTTGTAAGTTTGTATGCTGAAAACTTCCAATACTGGCAATAGGACGATCTCTCGCCACGAGCATCGCGCTGCAGTCGCTAGGGGAATGCGTGCGGAATTGGCAACCACTCGTTTTTGTATGGGTGTACAGCTAGAATGAGCTTTGTAGATGGGACTGCGAATAAACGTGTACACGTAATATCAACAGGAGCAATAATATAATTTCAAAGTTACAGTGCTACAATGGTAATCGGAAACATTCACTGTCAATCATATATAGACTGCACGATATTTCAACAAAACATTACGCATGATGTGTGAAGAGCTTCAGTAGACTGGATGGATAAAATGTTTAATCTTTTTAAACTACTTCTTGGTCAATTTACCAATTTTCTTTTGTAACATTTCGACCGCGTTCAGTGGATTTCTTTAGACGACTACCGATACGGTAATACTCTGCGCTCTGCCCAGCAATACGAATCGGAATGAGGGCTGGTTCCGACTATCACATGTCTAGGACGACCTCCCGAAGAGCCACCCAGGTCGCGGTCGGGAGGGGAAGCACACTGGTGAAGGCATTGATGAGTACTACGTCGCCATCTAGCGGTGATCGCCTGAAGAACACCATTGCAAGCGGCCGATACTTTGCGAGACAAAAAAGATAAATTGACTGTGATAAACGTAAATAGAATAACGACATTAGATCACACATCAACTAAACTGTACACAACCGACACGACAACGACGGACTATCCAACCATAGTCCGCTTGCGTCCGCGCATTCGTATCTCTTCTAGCTTACTCATAACATCCGCCGCACCTTTACCGTATCCTAACTTGTAATGCTCCAGTATCACACTGAACAGACTCTCTGTGTTGGGGTGCGTGCTGAGAAACGCGCGTTCCAGCACGTACAAGTCAACACCTTTGTCCTCGGCCAGTCCCTCCTTGTAGCCGAGACCAAAGTCAATGAGCACGAGCCGGTATCCGTCCAACGTGTCTCCTCCGGCATCTGGGGTGTCCTTGGGGAGCCGACTGAGGAGCATGTTGGACGTGGTAAGGTCGCCGTGGATGACGTCGTGACTGTGCATCAGGCCGACAGTGGTTCCGATCTTCACGGCGAGCGGCCTCAGCGCTTCCACGTGCTTGGCGGCGCGTGACCGCTCCAGGTCGGCGATGTACTCACGCACCGTCACGCTCGCCGGAACGTGCTCCATAAAGATGCGATGGCGCTCCATGTCGACGAAGTACACCGTCGGTGTACAGATACCTGTAACATAATTGGCACACTTTTCCTATGAGTTGATTTGACATATCCATGACAGGTTCCAGGCATGAGTAACTAAGATTATTTCTACAATAACAGAAATAATGAAATTATTATTGTTCAGATAAATAATTTTGGACAACAACACCTCTCTGCGATGGTAACTCAAGCAATGTAGAGTGTAGAGTATGGAGGTAGTGGTGGGGTTAGTGCTACACTTGGATATTTAATCTACAATTATCATAAAACAATAGGTTCTCTGTTTGTCTATTTGTTGACAAATATCCCCGTTAGCTTTGCATGGGGCTGAAATATTGTACGTGATGTAGCGGGCCCATTTGGGTGGTTTGTAGATTGATATTTTTTTCAAAATTCTTTTGTGGTAGTGGGGATCTTGGGGTCACACTTTTAAAATGACACTCAGCTCAGTTTTGCATGTATATGGCTGACATTTTGTGTGCGATTAGCAGGTCAATTGGGGTGGTTTGTAGATTTAGGATGTTTTTAATTCGAGGAGTGGATCTCGATGGTCAAAATAGCAAGTTTTAGCACAGGTGGTTGCTGCCAAATTATATTTTTTATTTGTGTCATTATTAAAAATAATAATGTCACCTACAATTATATCACTGGACATACCCAGGAATCTTTATTTTGTGGCTTAAAAAAATACTTATGAGTGCCTTTTTCTCCGGGGTAACGCCGTCTAACTCGGTTAGTATTAAAAACAAATTATGTAATGCTCCTATGGGCTATGACATTTATTTATACTAGCTTACACCTATCCGTGGAGCAACACACCGCAGTCATCAGTCGTCACCATTACAGCAAAATATTTTTATTTTAAACCAGTTCACAGTAGCATTATCTGGAGGTTAACTAATAACTCAAGTTTCCACATTTCCCCAATAGGTAGCACCACAAATATGTAACATAAGTAAATAACACAAAATAACCACCTTTTAATGATCCCCAATTGACATACCAGAGGCCACTGGTCGTAAGAAGCAAATTACACTGTAACATCGAAAGGAGTAAGCACTACTGGCACCTGAGAGGAGATCAACTTAAAAATGCATGGTAGGCTGGTAGCATATTAACATATTCATTTACTGTTCGTATAAGTTACATTGATAACATTTGTCTGAATAAAATCAGTATTTGCATATCTTGTTTATAATTGTACATCCGACATTTAATTTTGTTTATGTTTGCCATAAAGAAAGCACGTTATTTTTGTATAAACAGTTCAAACCAGGGTACCATGCATTTTCATAGCATTGTACATATTGGCCATTCTTGTGGCAAATAACAAAAAAAAAAGTTTTAATGAAAAATGAAGCGGTGTTTCCACCGAATGTTTAAACTAACATTTGCACAGTTTGTAAAGTGTTAGATGTTTCCTTTGTTTCTTGTGACTGATGTTACAATGTAGGTTTCATTGTGATTGATGTTACATGTGACGGACATTACAATATTAACTGTCTCAATGAATTCCATACTTACAAATGTCCGTTTCACTAATACCACAGATACTTAAGGCTTTACGCATACTAAGAAAATAATGTCTGAAACATTTTAATTCTGATCAATACATGCGTATTGTATTGTGTGACTGACGTTACAAATATTACCAATGTATTCCCCTGTTGATTTTGGCTATTTCCCTCTAAACTAACAGTTAGAATCTATGTATTTTCAAAATATGCTCCACTGGCTACACATAATCAGGAACATAATCAAAACAAATAGAAACCAGCAGTTTCATTCTATGTTGAAATTGCTGTTTTAGCAGATGTTGAAGCTACCCTGTTTTGCCGATATTCAAATGCTTGTATTTTAGTATTTTTACACCAAATTCAACACATGACACCCAATTTTCTATTTCTACAGTCTTAGATATACCCTCTATCAAGTTCACTTATAAAATACAGTATTAATTGTATATTAAATGGATTAAACAAAATGCTGAATATTGTTGAGAATAGTTTTTCACTTTGTCAAATATTGATCCTTATGTGGGAGCAAGGTTAAAGTCAGCCGACTGAATTAGCTATGTTTCTCTGGACTGCCATCTTTATAGTCAAAAAATGGTTCAAATGATTAGGAATGTATCACAATTTACAAATGCCGTCGACGATTACTGAGCTATGTGTACTAGCAAGAAACCATGTGCAATACCACTGCCTGTCAAGGTTTACCATTATGGCCGGCATGTGTGACATGGTGACAACTGCTGAATGTGAAACTTACCAATCATTCTACATCTCATTATAGAGCGCACTTCTGCTTTGGTTCTCTGCACAGTCAAAGACTTGTCTAAATCAGGATGTCTGTATGCTTTTGAAAACCTTTCTTTAATGATTGCTGGACGACCCATGAATCTTCCAGAATAAATCTTCGCTTCCGCCCCTTGCTTAAGAAGTATCATCTCGCCACATTCTGATGCATCAACGGCTGCCATTGCTGAAACAGGAAAGTAACACACTCACTAGTTGATAAGATAACTGATAAACAATGACTTCTCAGAAGAGTCGAGACGGTGTTCAGTTGAAAAAGTCTGCTAGGGAGCGAACTGTAAAGCATTTTGAGCTGTCTTAACTTCCTAAGCACGGTATACTGTACACACTATTATAGCACAGTATACCATGCTTAGAAATGTTTTGTAAAGGTAAGTTCATATGTAGCTGCTATATAAGGAATTACCTTTACAATAATCATAATCTACAAACAATTAAAGGTGCCTCCTCAATTTGATTTTTTTTGCAACTCATTTGAAACTAATCTTGTGAAAAAGAAATCCACCCACTATCCACTATGATATAATAGTTTGTCTGTGCAACTTTTGTGTACACAACATTTTGGTAAAATCATTGGCTAAATTATTAATTGCCACCCAGCCTTCTACCACTGCTTTTTCAGTGTAATGCTCATGGAGTAGAGTCAAGGCTTCCCACAACCTGCCCAGAGGCTTTTAAGGCTGGCCTGGGTAGCTTCAACATCTGCTGGCCACTAGCTAGATTCTTGCTGAGAACTGTATGTACAGTGAACATTAAATAAAAGACTTTTCAGTGGTTTGCTCATATAGCATATCAACTAATTTGACAGCCATTTAAACAGAACAAACACCGTCAAAGCGTCCAGGTTTCCAAAGATTTCTTGCACTCAGAAGGGGACCAGTGCAGTATTTGAAAGAAGAATAAATCACTAACGTCTCAATTTTGATTGTAGATACAAATGCTTAGTTTGTACTGAATGTTTTAAGTCTTTCTTGCATAACACCAAAACATTGCCTTTTGGGTATACCACCTTTTCTTTCCCTTTAAAATCAACATTGCAGGCTTATTGTATTAAAGTAAAGATAAGTTCATATATAGTGGAGTATCCAGTCCTTAGGATTGCTCAAAGCATTTTTCACTTTACTCCCTGGCAGACCTATTCAATTGAACACCATGTTGACTTCTCTGGGAAACATCCCGTCATGCTGCAATTAATGTGTGAAGACTATTCATACACAAATATCCACCAGGCCTGTGGTAAAAGTAATATGTAACAGTAACGATTACAAAATATTGAAGTAATAGTAATAGGTTGAGCAAAAAATAAATGTAATAGTGATAGGAACCAATGTAATACTAATTGACCTATTACTTTTAAATTGATCAGGTTTTATGGTTGCTCACCCCTTGTCAACTTCAGCATGAAGCAAGTTCTGCCAAGTGCCCAGTTTTCAAATAAGCCTATGGGTTTAGTGACTGCCTCAATGATGCACACAATTCAGCCTAAACTACAGTGAGCTTCACAGAAATTCCGTACAGTGGCGCTATCGTTACTGCGTGCGTAGAGTCCTTGTGTGAAGATAAAGCTTTACATAGGGACTTTGTATGCGTGTGTTTGCGACACCTCGACATAATATTGATTTTATGATAACGGCTGAGCTGCGGGTTGTCGCTGTCGGTGATGTCGAGTTTTACTTGAGTTTGTTTTGTGAAGAGAAGTTTGGCGGTTTTAGGTGGTCGTTTTCATGGTTAGGTCAGAAAGTAAAAGATCGCCCCCGACTCAGTTATAGGACACTGCAAACATATCAGATACTAATTCTGATCAATAATGATTCCAAACTCCAACACTTATCATGCGGACGACGACATGCAAAGGAAAAGCCATCAAATAAATTTCTAACCACCAGCAAAGCAGGTTTTAAGACGAGACACGCCGCGTCCCTTGGACACACTTTGTACGGTAGTTGGAAGCTGCCTCGACTTAAGAGTTATGCACGCTTTTTCTTCACAGTATTTAAGGAATACAGCTTAAATACAAATTTTATTAGTGGCTAAAGTGACATAAACCAAAGGTGAAGGCCACCTAGTTTGGGTGGTGCCACCTAGCAAATGAACCATGAAATAGTCTAATTTTGCTGCGTTCCTTCGACGCAATTCTATGGTTCTTCCAAGTTATTTCTAGTCCCACGTTTATAAAGAAATAAACAGATATCCAAAATAGTGTGTCGACAACAGCACTTTCGTTTCACAATGAAATGGTGTCGCCAAATAGCGACCAAACTATGAAAAATGGGCCAAGTGGCCCTGGAGCTGAAGTCCTTTGGACTAATACGTCTATATGTGACCCTGGCTGACTGATCTATATGTGACCCTTGTGCAAGATGGTTGGAGTGATATCCACAACCAGCCTGGCATTGCTAGTTGTGTGCACACCGGGACCAAGTCGTACTTTGTGTCTGCCGAAGACACAGGCTCCATCAAGAAAACAGCGTTGTGCTGCGCTTCACTGGCAGAGCAAGCCATGTCTGATGCCAGTACGAAGTTCAAGTGTACCGTTTGTGGGGTAGTGGCAGACAACGAGAAGAAGATGGAAGTGATGCGTCGTGAACTGAAGGAGGCTAACAATGATCTGGTTGTGTACGGATGTTCATCACACCTCCTGAACCTCCTTGGTGAAGATTTGACACCCAGTCAAATCACTAAGCAGGTGGAGGAAGTCAACAAATACTTCCGCAACCATCACCGTGTTGCATCCCTGCTTGATGAGCTGTCGAATCAGGGTGCTGTGAAACCCCAACTGGTCGGTGTCACCAGGTGGAACAGCCAGATCAATAATGAATAATGTGGGTCTTCATCATGAGGCCAAGGACCTTGTGGAAAATCTGTCTCCCGTCGCCAAGGCCCTGGACCGCCTACAGTCTGACTACACTAGCATTGCCAATGCTTGTGATGCTTGAATAGGATTGCTAGAAGAAGAATGTCTTCAGCCACAAAAAGACAAAATACAGAAACGCTTTGATCAGGCCATGACACCTGACCACTTACTTGCCTACTGTCTGCATCCAAAGTACATGGGTCAGAAACTCACACCTGACCAACTCGACTTAGCTCATGAGTTACTTCTCACCAAGGATCCTCATCTCATGACCCACCTCAGAACCATTTCTGAAGTCTGTGTTCCATGCCAGTTGTATTGACAAGCTGGAGCCAAGTGTGTGGTGGACTTGTGTTAAGAGAACGTGCAAGTTGGTGAACAAACTGTGTGATCTGGCCATTGTGTTGCTCCGTCTCCCGTCAAGTTCTGCATCAACTGAGAGGATTTTCTCAAAATTCGGTGCTATCCAGACTAAACTTCGCAAAAGGCTTGGTTTGGAGAAAGCAGCAAAGCTTGTGACATGCTCAGAGAACTTTGTGGTGCTGTGGAATTAGACTGGTGAACATTAGCCAGTTTGTTTTATGATAAGACTGACAAAACTGTCATGTGTGAAAGATGACATGAAGACAAAAATACATGTATAAGCATTTCTATGTACCATGTTAGTTAACTGTGATTATTCTCTGTTTCATATTGATAATAAAGCTATATGAAACACTCCCTGCTTTATTCTTTCATACTGTGATAAAATGTGCCTGAAAAATAGTTTAACCCGGGTTTAACCCAGTTTAGCCCAATATGGAGGTTTAGCCCAACCCGGGGGGCAGGTTAAACTTGCCAACGTTGAATGAGTGATAAGTCGGAAAAATTGTAACATTGTTTTCTTACATCCTTGTAAAGGTTTGGTAGGGTGCTTTACACGGTTTCAAAAATTATGACTGCTACCAAAATTGGCGAAGTTATGGAGCATTGAACATGGTAGGGGTCAAAAAGTGAAAATTAAGAAACGGCTGTTGAAGTTTTACATTATATATGCAAATGGATTGCATAGAAATATTACATGCACAACATTCAAATGTGGCACACAGTATGTAATATGTATGTTATGTTGCAATGATACACTGGAAGTACAAATGTGCTGCTACAAAGACTTATCAAGTTTTGCCAGATTATGTCTTTACACCTGTATGTGTAAAACTAAGAGGACAGATTATTTGAGAGCAAAAGGTAGACTCACTGTTTGACACAGTTTAGAACCTACAGGCAACTGGCCAGTTTAACATGGGTCTAGTGGCTTAATGCTGTCTGTTGACACAAGCTACTGCCAGTGATCAATTACAGATTAGTCACAGTTTCCATCAAACAGTAGCAGGCAGAGAATCTTAGCTCCACAGCTGGGTGTAATACACAACAAGTGATAAATATATGATACACTTGAAATACAAATGTGCTGCTACAAACATTTATAAAGTTATGCCAGATTAGGTCTTTTTGTATAAAATTAAGAGGACAGATTATTTGAGAGCAAAAGGTAGTCTAAAGAAAATAAAAAAATGGGTCAGCTGGACGGTGATAGACTGTTTGAACTTGACGCCTTTGTCAAACTTTTGTCTCGACTTCACCGAAGGCAGTGTCCTGCTGTTAGAACATCGAAGGTGTTACTCACCTAACTTACAGGTCTTTGTCAGTAAGAATAATGGGATGATAATTTACACCAACGTTGTTTCCCGTAGAAGTTATTTTGTGGGATATATTAGCATAAGTCGTGCCAATTCAAAAATTAGTGCTATATAATAGTAGTTTGTCAAAATGTAAACAAACTCAAAGACAGTTGCAGCTTAGCGTTAGCCTGTCCTGAAATATTTTAATGACATAATGATATATTTCACATAAATACATAGGGAGCTAATGGAGAGGCCCATCATAATCCATAGCACTACAAAATTAAGTATCTAAAAGTCACACTTCATATATTGAGTGACACATCTCATACTGTCTTTCTGGACTGTCACAATATCCAATAGTTTCCTATCACAACCCTCGTGTACAATATACCAAAGCTATATATTTCCAACACCACAACATATGTATTATCATTGGATAGGTAACTGAATAATCTTTCAGATGAATGCAACTTGTAGCAGCAGAAAATGAAGCATACAAAAGTTACACCGCAAACAATGACATGCATTCTCAAAATGTGATTCATTCAAAAATTAGTGCTATATAATAGTAGTTTGTCAAAATGTAAACAAACTCAAAGACAGTTGCAGCTTACTGTCCACCAAGCAGTAGCAGAGCAGTTTTATAATAATAATCCACAAGTTAAGTGGCAGTGATCTTCCTTTTATCATTCATGTGATGTTTATTGTGAGCATGGCAGAGAAATGGTTATCATACGTAGATAGGTACAGAAAGAAACTGAAATTTTCTATAAAAAGAACACGTTTGCCTATCAATGGCATGTATTTCCTGTTGTTGCTGTTTCTGCCGGGCAGAAACAGTTTCTGCCTGGCATAAATCAAACAACCCTGTAGGTAATTATTAATCAAATGTTTTTTGGTGAATCATAGTTACAGATCATTAAGGGTTATGATGGAAGTAAAATGTTTACATGTTTACTGTTCACTTATTGCACCACGTCTTGCATTTGAGGAATAATTATAATAGAAAATAAAATGTTGTGGCACATATTTTTAAATACATGCATCGATGAGAAACCGGGAATTACTTTTCTGTGGCCTAAGAATAACTAATTTCAATTAACTTTCTGCTTATATAAAACAACTACATAAAAATATATATCCATACAAGACACAGACTCTGCATGTGACATATGTTTTGGGAAGGGGAATAGTGTTCTGTTTCTGGTACAAGGTGCTGTGTTTGTTAACCCAAGCCTCTGCCAGTGACTGATTACAGATTAGTCATACTTCCTACCAACCACAGTGACCCAAGCCTCTGTCAGTGACCAATTACTGATTAGTCACACTTTAACCAGCCAGCCACAGTGAGGTGTGACAGATGTTGTGGGAAAGGGATTAGTTGAACAAAAGAACTGGAAGCCTGCTAGAGCTGCTGCTACAGTAGACCATTTAGTTAACAAATTTAGCATTTTAGGGGACATTTGGAGCCCTTAGAATGATTGAATCAAATACAGATTTCTTGTGTATAGTGGCACTACCATAAGTCTATGCAAAATTAGAGAAAAAGTTACTTAAGAGGTTTTAAAAAAATAGGCAAAATGTGAAAATTTACCAGTTTTGGGGTCCTTTTTGGGGGTCATTAGGTGCCCTTAGAATGATTCAAAGGTGCTCAATCACTTCGTTTGCCCATCACCAATCCGGTTCTTTTATGTCCAGATGTGTAATGTGTGAATAGTTTAACTAGTGCACACAGTCGGTTTAATAAACAAAAATGCGTACTTGTTTTTTAATCGTCAAAAAAAGATTTGTCGTTACAGCGGGTATCGCTGGTGAAAGCCAATTGTGCTGTCTGCCTACTGCGCCACTTCGGTCATGTGCTTTACGCGAGATCGGCATCCCAGGCATTCGAAAACAATAACAACACACACGTGCTTTAGCGTATCAAGATGAAGATTATAATTCCAAAGTGGTTGTACGAAGGTACGTATTACACTATCGCAGTTAGCAACAAGAACGCGTAGCCGTGTATTAATTCAACGAAAATTGCAACTTGCGAACGTCTACACTCGTCTCGAGCCTGTCGAGGCTGACTTTGTTCTAACTCAAAAGTCTTACTTAAGTCTAAGACTAAGACAGTCACCATATCAGCCAGAGAGTGACAACGAGCATAATATTTGGTACCTAATATTTCATATGTATTGTATTTGGTTACGCAGGATGTTATTAATAAGCTGTTATTCTGACATTACATATTGAGTCTGAGAGTAGATGACAAGTAACATTGCTTTGGCAGCAGGCCCCTGTTGTTCATGCGAGTAACTTAGTCAGGGAGCATCCGTAATGTTGGTGATCGTAATTATTAAAACATTTTTTGCGACTCATATTTTTTATACTATTACTGCAGAATATTGTTGATTTGCATTGTATTTATGCAAAATAATTTTGATTTTTATATAACAAGCATGATGGTGATGATTGTATTCAATATAAAAATGTAAACGTGTAAATACATAAAATATAAAAACACCTAGAGTACACCATATATAAGGATTACACAAGAAAATGCACGCACTTGTCTCCATTGGGGTCCTGATGCCTGGCTTTAGTGTATGTAATGCATTAATTGGTATCCTGTGATACCTTTCAACTGACATATGCCGGCTATTCTTATGTATTTACCAATATATGTATATATTCTCACCACAGCAATATATGAATACATAATAATATAACATGAATTATGATATTGCTAGAGACCAGACTGCAACCCATGAATGAGAATAAGAGGAGCTAGAGGCGGTCACCCGGGCCAGGCAGACACAGGGACGATACATAATCTGCGGCAGGCCCGCATTTTATCAATCCAGGTAATTTCAAATTTATAACAATCAACCACATGTTATCCAAAAATTTTAATGTGCACATTTTAATAATAACATCTTGGGCATAGAAAACTAGATTGACTTCTGCACTTCTATATTATACCCACAGGTGTATCAACACAGACATATTAATACACCTTTAAACAGTATTTAGCATATGGCGATGACTCTGAAAGTTTATAAAATAAATCAGTCATTCTTGAAGAAGGTAGACATACGTATTATGAACCTTTGAATACTTGACGAGGAAAATATATTGTTAGCATCACAATAACACCTCATTCTGTCATTTATAATATTCACCTTGACCATTCAACATCAGGCTTAAAATGTCAAACATGAATATGCATAGTAAAACAAAAAATAGAAATGCACTTTACTGATGCTTTAGTGATTAGCAGAATTCAAATCAGTCTATAATATTGACTAAGATCAGGTGTCACTGTAATGAAATTGAACACTTTTAAATTCATGTAATGACAATAAACACATAGTAAAGAAAAACAGTTAAAATTGTTCACCGTTTTGAAAAATTGCATATTCCACTAATGTCTGCATGCTGTATCAGGCCACCCTTCCCCGGAAGAACTCTGGTAAACACTGACTATTCCTAAGATATCAACATGTATAGATGCAGCTGTAGTAGAACATTTCTTGCTGCCTTTTTTCTTGTGAAATGCTGCAGGTCATACATGAAACATTATTATATACCGATTATGACAATGAACACATCATAATTTGTTTTTGTTTACTGAATATATGCTTTTTTTACAGGAGATTGAACTAGTGTGCTTAGTACCACTAGCTCTCCAAGTTAATATGGCATACTGGGCAGTTGTATTTGTCCAGGATCTCGGACAAGATTCTACAGCCATGCAACATGCTGCGTAATAACAGTTTGTCATATGAATGTCCACTGAGTGATCCCAATTGTGTCGTGTTGAATCCGTGACAGATTCTCCAGTGCTGATGGGGTGTACACTGGCTTCCAGGTCAGTCAGTTAGCTTGACTGACTGGAAACCAATGTTGACTGCAGGTTGCTGGACATAAGAATGTGGTGACGCTTGGCTAGCTCTGCAGTTGGTGATGGAACGGTGAGTGCCAGGGTCTGCAGATATAGCAACAACTTTCGATGCTGTCAGACAGGTTCAGTGTCGAGCATTCTTCGGTGAACTGCATCGGTTTAGATATCGATGACATCACTGTATGTCTCGCTGTCTTTGATGGTGCTGCATACCAGCTTCCTACTTTTTGCTGTACGTCTGCATCTGCCTATACTGGTGACAAAGTGACAATTAGGATGGCTCTGACATGTATGATATTTTTATATGTGATGACACATTTATCAAAAGTCAATAATACAAGGTATTTGTATTCAATTCAACTATAACTTTTAGTAGTGTCCATGAAAAAATACATAAATTATCCAGAATTGTTACAGTGGTAGGGTTTCATTGTTTCTTGTCAGTGGCAGCCAGATGAGTTCTTGCAACATACACCAGGCACAAGTTTGTGATGAAGTAATAGTATTGAAAGCCTTTTCACATTTTTCAACAACAATCTGTTGATACACTGACAGCAGCATTTTATTTGTTTAAATTCTCTATGTATCACGAGGACTGTTATGTTTTCATGCCATGTATCATTTTTCTCAATTATTCTTTTTATCACTGTTTTATATTTTCACAAATAATTTACATTAATTTTCATTTTGCATGATAATTAAACAACACTTGAGTAAGTTTAGTTCTGATATGGTGTAGTATCCAGTCCTCAGGATTACTCAATGCGCTTTAAACTTTACTCCCTAGCAGACCTGTTAAATCGAAAACACCATCTTGACTTATGTGGGAAGATTTCAGCCACACTAAAGTTAATATGCGAAGATTATTCATACAAAAATATCCACCGTCTGTAGCCGGTACTCTTCATACAGCTGAGTAAACTGGAGAAATGTAGCATGTAGCGATTGTACATGTAATTCTCAGTCACATGGCGATGACCCTGTCTAGTCTACCCCGGGTAGTCACTATTTTTTGCGAGTTGTAAACAAACCAAGCATTGCACAAACTACAACAGTTTTGAAGTTTATATCGTATTGATGTTTAAAAAAAAAAAAATCATAATATAGTTATTTTAATTTGATATGTACATATTAAATTTGTTAAACTAACCATCTTCCTAAGTAATTTTTTCTCATTGGTTTACATTTTTTATGGGCATTAAATATAAAAATTTGGTCAATACACATAATTGTTTAGTCACTAATTTTTTGAGTTGTAAACATATAACTAGCATTTGATATCACATGTACTAATGTTGTTTTTTTTAACCAAGAATTGTGATAAAAGTAACTGTTTGTTTTGTTATATGTACCTGACATTTTTTCAACCTCTTCCTAATCTTTGTTTCTATTGTTGCTTTGCATTTTATGTGTATGTGTTATAAACATTATTACATTATACACATCAAGTGCAATGATTCTACCTGTAGTTGTATTGTGCTTTTCATAATTTTGTAGTCATGATCTCATCAAATAGTTTCAATAAAATGTTTTTAATTTACATTGTCTTTACTTTAATTCACATGCATTTCTAACAACAACATGCAATTTAACGAGGACACCCATTACTGCAAAATCCTCATGCAAACAAACAAAACTATCACATACAGGGGTGGATCCAGAAATCGAGCCTGGGAGGCACAAAAACCTCCACTGACAGACGAACCAAATGGTGTAGTCTAAATTTTGTCGCTACCAAGCCGCCATAACTATAACTTCAGCCGCTCGGCTGGAGTGGTGATATCGGAAGACGGGAGAGGGGGGGAGTTGCTATTGAAACATTTTCGCCACTGCATAAGCATGATTACTATGAAAGTACAATCATCACTGAGGCTTGGCTATATTGTTTCACGTGTATTTACTTGCACTGTATAATATACAAATTTATGTTTGTAACAGAAATATTCCAAATTAAATAAATAGAACATTAAGTTCCAAAAGTGAACTGCAAATGAAATGTACAATGTAACTGAAAGTTTCACAAAGCCCTATCAACCAAAGATGATGTACCCACATAACATTGGTCAGAATAAAACATAATTGTTAAAACCAATCACATATGTTTGCATATCTTCCAATTATTATGCTATGATTTATATATATATATATATATAATCACGTTTGCTTAGCAGCATCAATTAATACTTATGTTTATTCTAACTGTCCCGAGCTGCATCCAGCCTCAGGAAGTAACTGGACACCTGAGCTGCCTTTGCTATGACCACTGATGCTGGATAGAGCCACCACAGATCTTGTCATATGTGACTGCTGCAGTGGTGTTGAGGTAGTTCACACCTTTGTGTTGAAGCTGTCAAACAAAGTCATGAATTGGATTATTGAATGAGTCAGATTATTTGTGAAAATGAACATGGTTTTACAGCACTAATACCTGTTAATATATATATATATATATATATATGTATAATAGTATATAATATTATATATGTGTGTGTGTGGTATGTAACTTGTAAACTTTTTTATTTCATTAACAGGTAAAAATATGTTGCACAGTCTTGTCCAATGGTCATCTGCTCAGCACTCAAGTGTGAAAAGTTCATTTGCCCAGTTGTGAAAAAAATTACAATGATATGAGAGTGGCAAAGTTATTATTGTATATATATAGTAAAAGTGTAGTACATAACAAACAAATGGACAATTTACAAGTGTCAACTTATTAACTAAGTACAGGTAGAACATAGATGGGCTGGAAAGAAGGTTACAGGAAATAAAGTCACAAAGTAATTTTATTCGAAAAATATATAAATAAAAAGTTTTGCAATTTTTCACTGATAGTTCAACAAAACAAAGCTTGAGGAATTCAATACTAAACCATGCAAAATACCCAATGCCTTAGTTATGATCTCAATGTGTCATTCACCTAATACTGCTAATTAATGAGGAGGACATTTGGCTGGTAGTGGTTGAACCCCTGGCAGTGTCCACAAAGTTCTACTGTTTTCTCAGAGGGTGGATTACCACTGTGTCTTTAGAAGAAGATTCCAGCTGTTAGTCATGTCTCTTATGAGAGCAACAAAGGCATTTGATTATGGATTTCCTGGCTTGATTTAACACACAAAAATTATAATAATGGCCTTTCAACTACTTGCAACTGTGGTTATTAACTAGAGGTTTCTGACTGGGAAAGTATGTTCCTTGAAGCGAAGCCTCTGTGGCTTCAGTGTCATCAACGTGCAAACAATTTGTAAACTGTCCTGTCAGAAACTTAGCTGTCAACCCTGACTGTTTTTGAATTGAATCACGCAAAGTAAGATGAAGTGAATTAATTAAATGAAACGGAAAATAAATTTACAACATTTTTCTACAAAATGTATGAATGTAGAAGTATAAATTACAATATGCATGTTATTGATAAATTGTAGTGTTTTAGATGTGCTTTTTTTCTTGAAAGACCAAACTAAAAACAGAACTTCTATAATTTACATGTACAAAAGGATTTGTATCTTAACAAAACATGGGATGCAATTCTTTGTATAGTAACGGTAATTCTCTGCTCTCTCACATAAATCAGTCGCAAGCTATCGATACATGTTATTGTGATGGACATTTTCACAGTATTGAGGGGTGGTGGTTTTCTGAACATAATAAGCAACATAATATTATATTCATACGAATATATATGCGTGACTGAGGCTCACTACTCTGAAATTACTAACCTGTCTAGAAGAAGTTTTGCGAACGCAGCGTCTGTTCTTAGACCAGTCTTACTCCAGCTGTTTCTTTTGTGACTTGTCAGTTGTCTTGTGACGTTCCACAAATCCATACTAGTTTTTCCCAAATAAACCATCTGGCACGAATATTGTCATTGTCTGCGTAATTTGGCCCTTTTTCGCTGCGTCGGTGGCATATGTCCGGGGATGTCCCATCGCCGGCGTAAATGCCATAAAATAAGAACGTGTTGTATAAACACTTGCGAACACTACTATCAACAAAAACGGCTTGATTGAGGCATCAATCTTGAGGGTCAGAGGTCAGTCTCGCCCAAATTCGCGAACACGATACTATTATAATATGAAGTTTCCACTTCCAGGTGCATGTCCATGTTCAAGTAAGTGTTGCTAGTTTCGACTCGTTCGACTCGAAACCAAATTCTAAATAGTTCCCAGTTTGTTTATTAATTTCAATAAAACGAAGTAGCACAAGTGCACCAACGAACTAGGATATTATAGGGGATACTTAATAGCTTTGCTTTTTCGGGAAATTAGTCAGAAAAGCCAGGAGGATAACAATCGAAATGATATTGCAGGTTTAATCAAATACAGATTGCTTGTGTACAATGACACTACCATGAAATGTATATGCAAAATTATAGAAAAAGTTGCTCAACAGTTTTTGAAAAAATAGGCAAAATGTTACATTTTACCAGTTTTTTTATCCTTGGAGGCCCTAGGGAGCCCTTAGAATGATTCAATCAAATACAGATTTATTGTGCATAGTGGCAGTGCCCCAAGATGTCTATGCAAAATTAGAAAAAAAGTTGCTGAATGGTTTCTGAGATACGGCAGCTAATGGCGGACGGCGGTCTTCAGACGCAGAGTGATGGCAATAGTCCCTTGGACCTTCGGCCAAAGGTACTAAAAATGGAACACTGAATAGTAGTTCCCACTAAATAACTAATGCATGTCAGTACTGCCTAACGGCTGGCTTCCAGTCAGCGTATTTAACATCATGGCATCGCCAGTGGCTAAGAAGCCAAAAAGAGATCAAAAATTTGATACTGACTGGCTTTCAGAATTTAGCTGGCTAACATTTGAAAATGGTCAAATGAAGTGTGCATATTAGTCTTAGACTTTGGACCCAATTTTTGTTTTTTGGACCCCGTTTTTTTCAGGCCCATAGACATAGGATCCGGCGCCTAGGATCCAAAGACCGCCCCCCATTTTTAAAAACCTAACACGAAGACTGGGACTAGTGAGGGTGGTGCTGCCACCTCACGGCGCCTGCTGCCACTGCGCTATGCTATTATCGGATACCCATATTATCGCCCGGACGTGATTTTTTTTCGTTTACGCAATCTATAATAAATCGCAGTTACAACAATAAACCACATAGTCACAATATTCTTAAAATATTGTACTGTTTGTCGGTAAGAGTACATTGATAAGACAGTGTTCACATCTGTCAACACACACCTTCTTGTTTCCACCGCGAGTTCCGAAGTCGTCAACTCGTCTGCATTTGTACAGGGATCAGCAATGTTGGTTTTAAACGGCTTATTTACATGTGTGGCTTATTAGCGTCCACATGCATGGTATACGATCGTGCGTAATGTAGTGATGTGTACTATATGTTTAGAAACTAACATACATGGCATAATGAACCAACTAGCAATTATTGAAATTCGAAGAAAAACAAGTATGTAAAAATAGGCGATCCTTAACTTTCCGAGTTAACGGGTTGAAATAAAACACAGTGCAACTGCGCTTATATTTTGTGGCTTGGCAGTTCCGGATGTGTTGACTTTCTTGCACCACTTTTTTGATGTGTGACGGGCTGTTTAACTTTTTAAAAATGAATAGAAGTGCTTCAAACAGAAGGCCACCGGCGCCGGGTAAATTGCCAGTGGCGCAGCCTGCATCGGTACGATCATTTCTCGGCGTGTTTTTGATGTACGTGTGCAAGAAGGTGCTGCTCGCCGACACTTATTGGAAGATGACTGTGTACGTTGGCGGAGTGACGATAGGTTCACTTTTCACTGACATGTTTCCGTTCCCGAAAACCGTATTCGCTGATAAACGTAACTTCATCAATCAGTACTTCGTCAAGCTGGGATGGGGATGGACGCTGAGCGTTCTCCTAGTGTTCGTTACGATCACCAGTATCACGTACTGTTGCGGCAATAGACAGCGCGTCAAACGACACCTGTGTCGCCTCGCTGTCGCCACGGTGGGCTGGTACTGCTTCACTAGTCTCTTCGAAATGGTGGAGAACGCCACCGGAATCTGTGAGCCAATGTCGCCAGACAGTGTGAACAAGCAGTCTTGCAAGAAAGCTGGTGGCAGGTGGCTCGGCTTTGACATATCCGGACACGTGTTTCTATTGATTCACTGCCTGCTGACAATATCGGAGGAGGCGAAATGTTTCAGTGGATGGGAACGAATCACCGAAGTGATAAAATCAGAGGAGGAACATCCTACGCGTAGACTGAACAGCGACGAACTGTCGGAGTTGAAGAAGCTGTACAACGAACTGACACCATACATCCGCATTCTCCTAGTGGTTCTCACGCTTATGACTGTAATGTGGGAGATGATGCTACTTAGCAGTATCATCTACTTTCATAACATGCCGCAGAAGGTGTGTGGTTGTGCGTTTGCAGTTCTTTGCTGGTTTGTCACGTATCGTGGCTGGTACAAGTTGAGTGATTTATCCCCTGGTCTTCCAGGTGATGGTCCTTTTAAGTATCTCAAGCTATAATTGTGTGAAAATAGGGCTGCAGCTGTTGTATTGTATGCTGTTAGGCATAATACCCTTGCACAATATTTGTGTTGGCAATACAAAAACCAAATGATTATGATTTGCTGTGTAGGTGTATTTCAAGGCTCATTTCAATACAGTCATACATTTAATTACACATTAACTTGTAGTATCTACTAAATCATATAGAAGTTATCATCTCTGCTGGTTAACTTGTAAAATGTTTTTATCTTTTATATATGTATATATATATATCACTGGAATTATGAAATTATTAGACAACTTTGACATTTTTTGGACATAATCTGGGTATTATTTTAAAATGTGATAAATCATTTGGAATAACACTGGGATAACGCTGCATGTTGAAATGTAATTGCAGTGTTATTTTCATGTGTGGCTATTTCAGCCGGGTCTGAATTTGAACCTACGTGTGTAACATTTGAAATCATGATTAGAACAAAACAGCCATTGGCGTTATTTTGATTTTAGCCGAATTGAAGCTATGTTCCAATGTTTGTTCATGGATTTGTGTATGTGTGGTTATCCGTTTGCTGCTATACAGACCATGCATTCAGCCTGATATGACACTGTCTGCTCAGCACCTCTCATGTACCCAACTGCGAAACCACTCTGGCCAAATATAATATAACCACTTCTCTTGGGCATGAATATCATGATGAGGACAGTGTATGTGCCACATGGTGATGTACATAACTAAATTGATCTCCACGGAATGTTTCTTTGATACGTGTACCCAAAAAACTCCCGTCTCCTTTGTGGACCCTGTCTCCCCAAAGCGTTATGCTAAAAGGAGGTTGTTTGTACCATTAGGTAATTAATAGCAGGACGAGTGCTGAATTATTTTTGCTTAGTCCCAACTTGGTCAGGTATGTGGCACTGAGCCAAGGTCAGAGCAATAAGTGCCAATTAGCAATACAGTTATTTACAAATTGAATGTTTTGTTTGGTTTGGGGATAATTAAATGCAATTTGGCTGGCAGTATACCTTCAAGATATCCGTGTATTAAGAACAATATCAATAACATTAATAATGCTAATAAATGAGGAAGGAGCATCATACCATTATCAGCTATCAAATTTGTTTAATGCAAAATTTTATTAAATTTTTACACATGTGTGAGGCAAATCTCTTAATGCTAATATCATTTAATTGTAGATGTGGTTGTGAACCTTAATTACTATGGAATTAGAATGCATGGCAAAAACTAACAGCACAAACATCACCATTAATCTGTGGCCTTAACTACAGTTAGTTCAATTATCAGCTCCATACCATAATGGACACCATAGGGCATAATTTCATAAATTAAAGGTATAATTGTAACATAGCTGTTACATACTATACGAAACAGTTGTTGATGATTAGGCAATGATTCATGAATTGGTGCTTTAATACTTGATGCATCTGCATACAATTAACAAGAAATATTTTTTATACGGGTATTATATAATTTGTAGAATTATGGTTTGCTTCTAAAGT
This sequence comes from Escarpia spicata, assembly GCA_963995525.1. Taxonomy (NCBI): domain Eukaryota; kingdom Metazoa; phylum Annelida; class Polychaeta; order Sabellida; family Siboglinidae; genus Escarpia; species Escarpia spicata. Next base: position 46,594,918 of record OZ023214.1, read on the forward strand.
TGTATTTAAAGATCATACTATTTTACTATCGAGACTAATTAGTATGTCAATTCTGTCAAAATGTTACACATTTATAAATGATAAGACAAGTAGATTATTTAGTTAATTTAGTAAAATTTTAGCTGTCCATAATTATATAAATGTTATCATCATTCAGGTTATTATAAAACTGCTGTTTTTGTATTGTAACGTATAATGATGTAACTTGCAATATAGTCATGGGTGTGAGTATTTTTGAAATGTTACTTATCTGCAAACATTTACCACTGTTTGTAAGTACTATGGCTAGAGCATCGCACTCTCAATCAAGAGAACTTGGATTCGAATCCTGTGCTGCCATGTAGAACCTTGGCCAAGTTCATTCATTCTACATTACCTGAATCCACTCGGCTGTATGAATGAATACCTAGCTAATGGCTATACACGAATATATTTGTTTACGAATAGTCTTCACGCATTACTTGCAGTGTGACTGAATTCTTCTCAGAACAGTCAAGAATGTGTTCAGTTGAACAAATCTGCCAGGGAGTAAAGTGTAAAGTGCTTGCGCAGTCCTAAGGACTGGATATTGTGCTATGTATGAACTTACCTTACAAATCAAGAGCCAATCAACATCTATGCAGTTTAGTTTATGTTGTTGAGCCATTTATATTGACTGTACTTTTCACAGATGGACATTATGTTTGTTCTCTTCTTACACAGATGTCTGCATATGATGATGTTCGTGTGTCCGTCTTATGGTATATTTAAATGGTTGCTGATGTTATTCACTTATTGTTGACTCGATGTTAAATCTTGCCATCACATATTGATAGTGGAACTGTCATTATAGTATTAATCTACCCAGTTTATTAATATTGACAGTTAATTTGTGTTGCTGTGATGGATGATAATTTTTCCAAATAGCCACTTTCTTGGGCCTTAAAATGTGCCACTGTTTTTACAGTAATTTATTTATTTACGGTGGTTATGTTTTGCAGCATTGTCCTGTCTACCTGAGAATGGTGTATCGTGTACACATTGATTTTATTGTATCAATATGTATCTTACATTTGCTGTGTTGTCAGTGTAAATACATTTCAGTTTCTGTGATTTTATTTCCCAGTGTGTTACATAATTTATATTTTTTTAGTGACAGTGGGTTAGTATTAGAGCTTTTTTATGATGGAGGGGAAGTGTTGGACATTTTCTTCGTGGTCGAGGGGGTAGCATTGGAGATTGTTTGCGGTCAAGAGGGAGGTAATGTTGGAGAATGTTTGCTTTCATGAGAGGTAGTGTTGGACATTCTTCACCGTGTTTGAGTGATTGGTGTTTTGGACATCGCTAAAACATCACAATTTACAATCATGCACAACTAGTTCCCTCCAAGTGAAACTCTTACTTCAGTGGAGGGAGAAGTGGTAGGGGTGTATATTCACACATCGCACCACCACGTATGGGCCTGTATGGCGCAACGTCATATCTGGATTCAGTTCATATTTATCAATTCCAGTTCAAGTTCTGAGTACAGGCCTGTTTGCACCAAGCATCAATCCAGGTTAAACTATTGACAACAATTTAATTTAGTTTTATTCAATTAAAACTCATACATATTTTGATTAATTCCATGGAGTTTCATCAACAGTGTTCAAAAGAGGCACTGCTAACATTAAAATAAGTGACATCAGCTTTACCGAAGGTTGTTTCTTGACTAGTTCGTATTATGTCGAGAACAATGACGGCTACTGTCTTCTTCTACTGCTGCTGCTACTACTATTACTAATACTACACGCGCGCACGCACACACACACACACACACACACACACACACACACACACACACACACACACACACACACACACACACACACACACACACACACACACACACACACACACACACCAATAAATCGACTCATTAATGTAATACACAAATGTACGTCTGTACACACATGCATACACCAATAAATACAATACAACCTCATATTTTTGGACCGGTGGAGTCGCCATAATGGCCCATCATTGTGTATGCCTTATATAGGTATAATTTCATTAAGTTGTAGATCGTCTACGTGGCGGTCAACGCCATGGCTGATGTCATTCAGGAGTATATCAATAACTGATGCCACACCTATTAATCAACATCACGCCCCCTTTTCTTGTGTTGGGTGGGTTTTACTCCACACGCAACTACGTTTGTTACAAACGCCAAAAACTCACAAATACACCACATTTTCTTCCGGTGTTATCCAATGTACGCTTTTCCGTGTGACTGAAACGGACATTGACACATTTATGTCGTGTTATACATACCATAAATTAAACCGTATTTTAATTTCGTGTAACGGTTTCAAGATTTGAGACCATATGGCAAGATCGACTTCGTCGTGTGGCTTGTGTGGCCCATTTACAACGCGCCCGTTGGGTCACCGATGCGGAACAATTCTGTTTTCAAATGCATTGACGACGCGAGCAGTTTACCAGAACGACACAGCCAGAAGTGAGAGTTCAGTGTCTGGTGAGAACCAGTAATCCCATCCATCCCGAAGGATGCTGTTGCCGGGGGACAAAGGTACTACCTCCACCTAAACACCGCAGACTCCCATTTTGGAGCTGACACGTACAATCTTCTGTAAACTGTTCTTGTTTTAACACTGAGGTTGAAATACCAGCATATAAACGAAAAGCAAAAAACACTCTAAATAAAAGACATGTAAATTTGTTTTATCAACAAAAAATGAGTTTAATTTTCTAAGAAAGTACAGGCGCTGCTGACATTTCTTGACGATTACTTCAGTGTTGTGCTTGTTATCAAACTCTGTATCTAAGTATTTGTACTTGGTGACAATTTTAATCTATCTGATCATGAATGGTGGTTTTTCAGGACTTCGACTGCGTTTTCTGAAATCTATTTCTAACTCCCAGGGATTCCTTGAATGAATTCGCTTAAAATTGCATTCTGAGATCATGAGCGGTGCCAAAGAGGGTAGTTTACGGACACAAACCTCCAATTGCAATCCCGTTGATGCTCGGCAAAAAACCTGATGACACAACCGAAATTCATTTAGTCTACCGTGGCACATTCAACAGGTCTAAGGGGCATGCCACTCTAGCGCAGGCATAGCGCGGCAAAATTAAAAAGGTCTAGGAGGCACATGCTCCTACGCACTCCTGGACAATTTTTTCAAATTTCCAATGAATCATCATGCCACATGCACTATATATCACTTTCCTCAACCCCAATTGTTTATCATACTATACAATTTTAAGATAACACGGCGCAACAGACGAACAATTATATATATATATATATATATGCGTACCATATGGGCCTGCGTTTATTATTCAGCTGGTCGACTGGTAATGTTGCAAAAGCACAATTCATCGAATCAGATATCAAATACCAAAGACATAATATTGTAGCAAGAATTATCGATAGTGTAAATAAAGTTGTTCTTGTTGTACACACTCTTTCTTTAAAAACAGATACAATTGATGTTTAAAAATGTCTGTGCTGGACCACTGAATGGCGTATAACCTCGTAACTACAGAGTGGCGCGTCACCTCCGACTTAGCCACCGTTGGTAAGGAGGAAGTCATGTGGTACGGAAAACTTGAAGCAAATAATTTCCCGATTTGAACTGAATTAGGAGGACGTACAGCTAGTTACTTGTGTCGATAGACTCGGATCTACTGGACGCAATGGCGGCGTGCTCTGTATGTGTGTTGCTGGCGACCCTGGCCATGTGCGGGGCTTCGACTGGACCCGGAATGAAAATCCGATTATCTCGACCCGGGCTGGATTTCGGTTCGTATCTGTATCACACCTGCAACTTGCATGGTCGGATTATGAAAACTAATGCTCTCAAACGGATCCCAATCCCACAGTTTTGTGAACGATATTATTCAAATGTAGGTGTTAGCTGAAAATATGAGTGTAATGAAGATCACTTCAGCTTTTGGAACGTATCTAAAATGTTGAATAACGTTTGTCGTGCGGTTTAATGCAGCGTAGTGCGGAGCTAGTTTCGTTTTGCACGTCTCCGTCGTAGGCGTTAACCATACCATCAGATTCATTGCTACGTTTGACACTACAGCGTGCACTGCAGTAAAGTGGCTTCTAAGCGCGGCGGAGTTGAATTGTATTCAGCTGAAGACTCCTTTATAACCGTACATGCACGCACGACAAAACATGATAGCTAGTACTGTATTACACTTACAAATAACTCATCAATTCGACCTTTTCACTCGTCACGTTTCAAAGTATCTTTGCGGAAAAGCAAGCCTACATGGTTTCCATTGCGACAGGTTAGCTCGTATGTGCATCATATATTCGTTTTACATTCATTAGTTGAAATGTATTTGTCTCGTCGCAAAATGCTTTACTGTGCCTTCATTGACAATAAAACAGCATTTGACCTAGTAGACAGATCCTCACTGTGGTCTAAGTTAATTTCTTGTGGTATTAATGGTAATGTGTAGGTTGTATACGACATGTACAAAAATGTTAAGTCATGTATAAGACAGGGCCAGACCCTGTCAGCCATCTTTTTATGTGATGTTGGGGGGGTGTCAATGAGAAAACCCGACACCTTTGTTATTTGTTATTTACCTTAGTGATTTTGAACACTCTGTAGGCCATAAATATAAGGGATTTGACATGGTGAAATTCACAACAATCTTACTGATGGTGATGTAGAAATGTTCTTGAAAATGTATGTTTTACTTTATGCTGGTGATACTATTGTCATGGCAGACGCCGTCGACAATCTTTGTTATCGAGTTGCAACGGGTGCCCTTGCTTTTGTTGACAAGGCAACGAACTGGACTGATTTGATTATATGTAGTTTCATGTTGTGCAAGCACGTTTAATTGATGTACTCATTATTTTAATTTATTTAAGATATATACTTTTTAACATTAAAATAATGACCACTGTTGAACGTCGTGGGTTGCCAACAGTGTTCGCAACCTGAATTTGAGTCGCAGCCAAAACTGTTATGGATCAGTAGACTTTGATTAACAAAAGTACAGCAAGCACTGCAAGAGACCAGTCTTTCAAACGATATCTCAGCTATTTTTGGCAACTTCTGTAGTGCATGACCTGCAATGAAGCACTGACGTAAATTGACGGTGTGGATTCTAAGTAGACCTCCTCGACGATCTACGTCATAACAGTGTGATTGAGCATGCTGTTAGTTGCTGATTCAATTCCGCCCATGCACGACGACATAAACATATGAATGCTTTTAGTTGACGCCCTTCGTGCAAATTGTAACAAGAATCACCAGAACTTAAAAACTTACACACTTCGCGTGTATAAAGCATGATGTATAAGAAGGAACAAAAAGATACAGCAGATACCGCACAAGTATGTTCATAGTCGTCCTCGATGTTAAAGATTGAAATAAAACTGGCGATGTTTATAAGCAGACCCACTATAAATAACTAAAGGTGGCCCACATTGTATCACTTATTTTTCATTACCTCGATATCTAGGTCTATCGGCGACGCGGACCGGTTTGCCTCGTTCTTATGTATTGTATTTCCAACGTTAACGAAGTTTCCAAAGAGCGAAGCCGTCCGGTCCATTCATGCGTGGTTTCTATTGGAACAAGGGTCAACTACAGCAAGTGTGCTTTCAGCCCAAGGCGTATTAGAACGAAACCCGCCCATGCTATGATGTGTTCTTTGTCAACGTTCGTCCATGCATAAAATGGTTACAAATCCTAAAACATATTTTGGTCCGATTCGATGCACTGAATAGTAAGGCGTCTTGGTAACAGCTACTGTGTGCTGAACGTAGCGGCGGCGGCGGCGGCGGCGGCGGCGGCGCACAAGAGTGGCTGCTCCTGCCTGCTACAATACATATTATTTGTTGCCGTTTTTTCCAAGCCGAACCTGCATTGTTTAAACTAGCAACAATGTCCGACACCTGACGGCTGCCTTGGTAGTTGACAGTCGTAATAGTACTATTTAGCAAACGTTAGAGAACATATACAAAGCATCGTACAAATAGACACCAAAACGCGTTCGTAAATACTCGCCCATCGACAGGCCCTAGACGTGATAACGTAGAATTGTAAAATACTATCCGTATTACTATGTTATTGACATTAGGGTAGGCATAAGCATTATTGCGTCAGCGTCGTCTTCATATTGCCACGTCCATGACGCAGGGGCTGTTTTCCCGAAGTGTTTGCCGTGTGCACATGGTTCGTGCGATTGTTAAGTTACGTTTTATGTATTAGGCGCTGATTTACCCCATAAAATACCCCATATATTGAAATATATATATTGAAATATATGGGGTATTTTGAGAAAAAAAAGATATCTTACTTTCGATTCTAGTGATCGTAGAATAATCCCTGAAAGTTTTGCGCTCTAAGTTCAAGCTGTCTAAGAGGAAAACGTTAACCTACATACGCAAGCTCGATTGAGTAGACGCAGTCATCTGTATCAAAACTACAGTGAAGAATGAAGAGCTGCGAATAGACAACAAGTGAAACTGACCTTTCAGCATGTGGTTTGAACTTATATCCAGATAATTCGAAATTAATTTGTTTACCATCATAAGAAGGTTTTGAATACTCATGAGAACATGCCCTACTGTCTAAACACGTAGCTCACGCACCAAGCACCATCAGTCGGACTTGTGGAAAACTATTATGTGAGTTTATAGAAATTAAACACCGAATTGGTGCTGTTCTGCCCAACAATGGCACGGTCCATGAAAATTTCCCTAATACACCACTGACGTTAGAAATGTGGTTGTAGTTCCAAATGGTTAGTTTCTATTTACTCATATAGTGGCATAGCCCCAAGCATTTGCCTTTTGTTTCCCTTTCATGTTTCGACTTGAACTTGGGTGAGAATCACCAGTGTGTACGATAAATATATAACAAAGAAACAATATATTCAACGATGCACCAGTATTTTCATGGAAGGTACGTTTCTGTACAGAACAGGAAAGAGATAAATTTAGCCGAATTTCAGTTGGACAACTATATATACATACAAACTGTTATCAAGGACACACACGCACACACGCACACACGTGACGCATACACGAACACACGCACGCATGCGCAGTCACGCACACAGACACATACACACACACACACACTCTCTCCCTCTCTCTCTCTCTCTCTCTCTCTCTCTCTCTCTCTCTCTCTCTCTCTCTCTCTCTCTCTCTCTCTCTCTCTCTCTCTCTCTCTCTCTCTCTCTCTCTCTCTCTCTCTCTCTCTCTCTCTCTCTCTCTCTCTCTCTCTCTCTCTCTCTCTCTCTCTCTCTCTCTCTCTCTCTCTCTCTCTCTCTCTCTCTCTCTCTCTCTCTCTCTCTCTCTCTCTCTCTCTCTCTCTCTCTCTCTCTCTCTCTCTCTCTCACACACACACACACACACCCTTCAACATGGTAATGTCGGCATCGGAAGCGGGCGTGGGGGCAATATATTGGGTGGGCAGGCGGGAGATATATCAACCCATAAATATTTCAGCAAGTGGGTGTAGTTTTGGTTGGTGTGCATAAAAGAAGATGCAGTTGGAGGTGTTTCAGCCTCAAGGGGATTGCAGTTGAAGTTTTTATTGGTGATCCTCAAGGGGTGCCGTTGGACAGTTTTGGTAAGCCTCATGCAGTCCCCAAACTAATTGCCACGTTTCGACATCAGACGTGGTCACGTTTGTTTTGGACAGTGGACGAACGGCTAGTAATGCTAGTTATGTTGTTGGATGTAACTGTCACATTACTCGTTTTCACTTGCAGTGTCCAATGCCGCCCTGCAGTTGGTGACCGCAAGCCTGACGAATGCGTCCGTCGGCGACCAGCACGAGAGGATCGGCAAGTCCATATACGACATGTCTAAGTACGGTCATTTCCAGTTTGTAACTATATTCAAGGGCTGTTTGCTTGTCAATGTAATATTTCGATTAATGTTAAGTTTTTGTTCAACATAACCTACAGTGTAGGTATCTATGCACATAAGTTTAGTGGGAGCAATCAGAATGCCGGACTGTAGATCGAAGGAACACGGGTTCGAACTGTCGTACAGATATTTTGAAGATGACTACATTTTACACGGGATGCAAATCTCTCCCAGAATCGGAGTTCTGTGACGAAATTTTAGGATACAAATTTATGTTCATACGAACAATATGCCTGTTCCGTATGCCTATTTATTTCTGCTCGATACCATGAAAACGTAAACCTAAATTCCAGAGTTCGGATCACATCTTTCACTAAGCCAACTGCTGCGACGACAATGGCGCCAAATGGCGGAATAACATGGAAGCTCTTTGGTGGCGCCATCTCTGTGAAAGGCTACTGGCACTACCAATACGAAGGAGGCTGGCTGTGAGTATTATGCAACGAGTCAATATTGATATATACGTTCATTGATATATTGTTATTGATTTTCACACGTGCAAGGAATAGGACGGCAGGCGTTTTGAGCTATTTTGGTATTGTTGAGAGCAACTGATCAGCAGCAGGTTTGACCAGGACCATTATTGATTAGTTATAAGCGCATGTATCATTTTCTTACAGAATACTATACATTACAGTTTACTTGTACCCTAGCCTTCTTGCGAGGAACAATGATAATGTTCTATAGGGATCAAACCATTTAGCAATATGATTTTGGCATACTTTTCACGCATAGTTAATAATTTATTTTGTCCTCTTTTTCAACCAGTTTATCAGCAGACGATAGAGGGACCTTTGATGTCTCGGTGTCAGAATTTGACGTCACCATATCCATCGCAATTGGTAAGTTATTTGCAAATATCCATACAACTCTTACCAGTCTTTGGATCAAGCAAACGTTGAAATTCCACAAATAATTACCATACTTTCTCTCTTTTAACCGGCAACAGTTGATAAAGTGAGTCAAATGCCAATAAATCAGCCAGTTAAAATCGTCGGACATCACCTCTAGCGTTCGTTCGTAATCTTTCAGGGATGGACAAGATGGGTCAGCCGACCATACATACAACTGGTTGTACATCTAACGTCCGCAGTATAAAGATATACCTGCATGGCGACGAGGAATGGTTGTACAACTTGTTCGACGACCAGGTTGCGAGTTTCGTGAAGACGCAGCTGAATAATAAAGTGGGTAACACCATCGGTAGCAACTGAATGTCGTGTTCATAATGAAAACCTGAAGAGACTTATGCTGTGTTCTGACAGAGCGTAAGCGGTTTAACAACAAATACGTAGCTTGGAACAGTAATAATTGTACACAGAATGCGTGGCGCTGGGAACAATTGCATGTCATGAACCGGTTTAAAGTTAAGACTCGTAAGATTTTCTGTTTGAACACGGCACAAACTATTTCGGTTTAAGACGTACATTTGTTCACAACACCACGCGTCCTTTCTACAGTTGTTCCAAGCTACGTATAATTGAGGTACACGTGAAATTAAGTCGGTTAGTTAAACCGCTTACGTTCTGTGTGAACACAGCAATAGTATTTGAAGCGCCCCTGAGCTTGGTTTCTTAGGGTTTAGGCACAAAAGAAGTTACCATTTTATTATTATTAAGACAAACGAATCGTCACTAAGTAGAGCATTTTAATTGTAAATCGAAATAATTGATGATATATGTAAACACAAACACGACGTTGCATTGTTTTCAACATGTACTTAACAAGCATCCATCGCCTATACTGATACACTGTGAATGCGTGGAGATTAATATTATGTTTGACGCTGAGAGGTACATGCAACCTCCATTGAATATGCGGTCACATTTAGCGCGATGCTACGTAAATGTCTATCACCGTGCGGAAATACGCAATAGTTAAAGGTGTATTATATTATATCGACATTATTTTTGTGATGAACCCTGCACTGCCTACACTGGAAATTCTCTGAAATAGTTTCACTGTAATTAGCAAAATATACGAATGCCGTTATGAATACGTTAGTTGATTGGATTTTAGCTGTGTGAAGTTGCTCAAAAAGCAGTCAACGACAACGGCGCAAAACGAATGAAGCAACTGAACCGTAAGTACACTTTCTTTATTTCTTCTTGTTCCACATAATATGACAATTAAATGTGCTATGCTAAATAGATGTCATTTATATAAATTTAATAAGTGGGATACATATATCGGGCAAGTAGTTTAATATAAATATCATACACGTATGGACAACGGCGAGCAAGCACAGCTCAGTACGAGTTACTTGGGAGTAAACCAAATCAAACGCCGGCAGAAGGCAATAGGAAACCACTGCTGTACCTTTGCCAAGACAATCATGACCCACAAAACCACAGAAAATAACGTTAACAGCGTGAACGGTTGTTCTGACAGTTCTGACAGGAACACCTCGCTCGGTAGGGCAAGTCATGTGCAACTGGTGACACCAGATCGTAATCCAGCTACTGTGCGCAACAAAACGATATTGCATATTGCTACATGAAACGTAAGAACTCTATTTCTGAGAGGAAAACTAGATAACATCAAACAAGAAGTGACAAGATTCAGGATACATTATAATGGGAATGTGTGAAGTTAGATGGACTGGGGCAGGAGTGACGACATCAAATAATTACACAATCATTTACTCAGAAGGCAATAAACATGAAGTGGAAGTTGGAATTCTGTTGGATGAAGAAAGAGCAAAATGCTTACTAGGATACTGAACCAAATACCATATTTTGTTCTCAGTAAAAAAAGATAGAAGGATTAGGGGACACGAAGTTACATTAGTAAACGAGCAGTGTAGATTAAATATAAGAAAGTTCTCACACAGGACTGTAAATGACTGGAACATATTATTTGCTGATTGTGTGGGTGGTAGTAGCGTGAATATGTTTAAACATGAATTGACATGTACCTCAGAAGGGCGGGGTACACATAGATAAAAGGGTTCTCGATAAGGCAAAAGGCTTTCTTGTCCACCTGCCATCTAGAGTTAATTCTCTGGGTGGCAATCTTATTAAATCTTGTTAAATCTATCGGATCGCACCCATTTGGTGAAACTCAGTGGCAAACCATTTAACAGTAACATAATGCAAGCGTATGCACCAACCGCACGCACGCATGAGACATTTTATAAATATATTGAACTGGAAAAATCGCATTGCAAATCACAGGAGATTGTAATAGTTATGGGATATTCTAGTTCTAAAGTTGGAGGGGAAAGATGTGAAGACACATTTGGACCACATGGCCTGGGGAGCAGAAATGAGAGAGGAAATAAACTAATAGAGTGGGCAAAATCTCATTACATGATTGTAGGAAACACCTGGTTCCTACAACACCCATACAAACTTTGGACTTGGCAAAGTCCAGGAGATCGCACACGGAATCAAATTGATTAAATCTTAGTCAATAATTTTTATAGAAATGTCCTACTGGTGGCAAAGACCTTTCCCGGGGCAGACTGAGTTCCTGACCATGTGCCAATGCGAGCTACATTCCGACTGAAACTGAAGAAAAGGAAAATAGCAACAAGGAACATTAAACTAGACATGAGTGTACTAAAATCAGATTCAAGATGTGGACGACAAATCGGAAGAAATGAAGGAAACAATCACACAGATTGCAGAAGAAACTATTCCTAGGCAGTGCAGAAAAGCAAAGAAAAAATATATGACTGACAATATTTTTAATTTGATGGACGAAATGAGGAAAATTAAACAAATTCGTGATGCGTATGTAACAAAGAACAAACATATAACGGCCAAAATGTAATCTAGTGAAAGCGAAGTTGCTTAACGAACAATGCAAAGAAATTTAACAGAAGCATAAGCACTACACCACATCCACGTATGCTAGAATAAGATAAATCACTGGGAAAAGAACATGCTCAGCTACGGGTTGCCTGAAATCTAAAGAAGGAAACATAATAATGGACAAAGACAAAATACTCGAGAGATGGTCAGAATATATTGGTGAACTTTACAATAATGAAAGGGGTGAAAACACCATCAATTAAGTAGAACCTTGATGGTCCTCCAATATTGAAGGATGAGGTTAAAAAAAACATCAGATGAATGAAAAAAAGAAAAACAGCTGGACCAGATAATATTACCATTGAAACATTTGAGTATTTATATGAATTTGGTATTGATATAGTAACATCATTTTGCACAACATATATGACAGCGGAAGAATCCCAACTGATTTATCAAGATCCATTTTTTCTAGCAATACCAAAGAAACAAACCAGGCGCGATAGAATGTGAACTACACCGTACAATTAGTTTCATGAATCACTTCACCAAGATGTTGTTTACAATTATTATGGCCAGGATGAGAAACCAAATAAAGCCGGGAATTGCTGAAGAACTATGTGGAAGACAAATGTACAAGTGATGCAATATACATCCTACGAACACTGATTGAGAGAGCATTGGAAGTGCAGAAAGATCTGTATGTATGTTTTATTGATTACACAAAGGCATTTGACAGAGTTCGTCATGAATAAATCATATAAATAATGGAGAGTTTGAACATTGATGGGAAATATCTGAGAGTTGTAAGAAATATGTAGGCCTACTGGGAACAAACAGCAGCACTACGAATACAAAATGACATCAGTAAATTTCAAGAAATAAAACGTGGTGTATGACAACGGTGTGTCCTATCCCCCAATCTCTTTTCATTATACAGTGAGATCAACTTACGTACATTAAAAATATGCTAGATATTCAAGTAGGGGGATACAACATGAATCATTTACGATATGCAGAAAACACTATGCTGATTGCCAAGAATGAAATAGATGTACCACAGATGCTAGATACAGTAATAAGGGAAAGTGATCTGTCTGTCCCGGAACAAAAAGAAAACAGAAACCATGGTCATCTCAAACAAAAATTACACTGCAGCAATATAGTAGCATATGGCACTGTCTTGAAGCAAGTCCGAACGTTTAACTATCTGGGATCACTAATAACTTCCGACGGTTGATGCAACGATGAGACCAAGAGACGTATTGCTTAGGTTAAATCAGCATTTCGCAGCATGAAAAACATTTTAACAAACTATAATGTATAATTTGAAGCAAGAAAACGTGTAGTATACATCCTACATAGAACCCATATTGCTATATGGATGTGAATCACACCGATCCACATAGTTTAAAACAATGTAGCGAGATTGACAAAACAATAAATACGTCTGAGATATTAAGCTCCTTCTGTTTCATTATTTAAGTCCAAGTCGACTTTGCCAAGAGGTTGCTGCTGGATGACCGTCTTATCCAGGAACCCAAGGTCACGAGCAGCTATGTCGACTCATTCCACAAGGTAGCAGGACTACGTTATTATGTTCGACCTGACAAAGGTGCCGAAATAATGGTTTCGCCTCCACTTTTGCAGTTGTTGTTTTTTCTTGTCATTAAAGTTCAGCGAGTTGAGCTGCTAAACATATCCACGAGGTAGACTCGTTGGTGTTCTCAACTGCCTTCTGGCCATATAGAAAGCAGATCCAAATCAAAAGCTACAGTTCTTCTTTGACTGTGGCAACACTGCCAGTACTTTTGTATAGCCAGTGGAGTTGTGCGCAGAATAGAAACATTTTCCTGAACAGAGTTCATATCCAGACAGAGATTCATAGAAAGGCAAGAATTGTGGACACTTATTTCTTACTTCCAGCCTTCGGCTTCACGAATTCAGGGGGTTTCTTCATCATACGCTTGCCTTTTGTTTTAACTCGGTGTCATAAAATATAAATGCTTCATTGTAAGCACCACGGGGAATGTGTTTCAAAAACATTGTCAGTTAATAATACGACTGTATATCAATAGTTTGACACAATTACCTGCTGAACAAATAAGCTATTTCTATTTCCTTTATCACCTGCTTTTGATATCAGAGGCGGTTTGCACATCCTATGGTGGCCAGGAGCTTATAAAATAAAGATTTCGCAACGTTTTTCAGAACTTATCTACCCCAAAACTTGGCTGATCATCGACACATATATGATCCTTCTCGTCTAGGAAAAAATACAATAAGCTGTAGCCAATAGTGTGAGGTTTATTTTATATTGTTATTTGTGAAGAGACAAGAGAATCAATGATGTATCTACCATTGTATAGGTATCTAGTAAAGCGCGTGTGATTAATTGTACATGTTTAGTGTACTTTACACTATAGTAAATGAGGGCATGAGACGAGCCCCTGAAATTGCAAAACGACCCCTCAGGAGGTCTAGACCCCCAATTTGAAAACCACAGTTCGAGACAAGCAGTTGCGAAGTTGTGCTCATTTTTAGGGTGAGGTGTTCGAGTACGGTGTACACAAAGAAGCTCCTTTCCAACCCCAGCCACTTCCAGATGAGCCGCTAGGTGGAGCCCGGATGATGACATTCTGGATATCAGACTACGTTCTCAATACTCTCGGATATGTGGTCCAGAGAAAGGGCCTGATGCACTATAAGGTGTCGAGCAAAGAGGTGAGTATACAATGAAACGAATAATTATGGTCACCACTGGGACTGAGCAAACGAGACCTGAATAGCCAGCTGACCATATTAGCGGGACTAATTACCCAGGGTGACCTTAATTGCGAGGTGGCAGTTTTATCGAGGTGACGGTAAAGTGAAGTTCGACTGCATGACATTGCTTGTTTTTGTATCGCTGCCGCTACGCTCCATTCAGTGCATTGATTCGATTGATGATACTCATAATATTGGTTTTCAATGTGTGGCAAGGTAGCACGGACTAAGAACCCCCTTTAAGGGCAATACAAATATGTTGTCGAAAGTGGGCTTATTACTCCGTGGCTGGGGCTAAAATGCCCGACGTTTATTATCCCACAAGTCATAGGTACTACCAAAATAAAACTATAGCATCTTAACAACGAAATCCATGTTATCACATACAACATGTCGATGTGTTTTAAAACGTTTTTATCAGCATCAAGCGGTTTGCAATTTTGTCAAAAACCAAATGGGTTTTCTGGAGTGCAGCCATAATGAGTCCAGTGTTTGCGCGTGCATCAATGGATTCATCTGTACGTTTACACACTTACAATTGTCTGTGAACAAATACTGGTAATTATTCATTGCATGTGAATTCTGCCGAGAAAAACGTTCCATATCATGTACGTCCAGCTTCTGTTTAATAAAAGATGAATCGTCTACGTACACTCCTAATGTGTACTTGTTTATTCATCTGAATTATTTATAAATACAAGACATACAAATATAGCCAAGCTAGCCAATCGTCTTCTTTTTAGTTGGCGAAGGAAGGCAAGCCACATTTGCTGGACACCAATTGTCCAGGAAATGTGTGTATCGGCAGTTTCATCCCGGGGGTAAGTAACATATATCATGTTTTATTGTCATTTTATTTTACTGATTCTCATGCATATATTGCAAAAAAACAAGTGTTACTGTCAAAGACATATTTAGATTTTCCACAACATTACGATAGTTTTGTGCGACGTATTTGGTTACAATTCCATGGGAAATAATCAGGATAGTTATTATGTCATGTTTCTTGGTGCTGTTATGCAGTGGTGACAATGAAACTGTCCAACTGGGCAGAATATGTTTAAATGGAAACAAACGCTTACTGGCCTATATACCTAAAATACTTATTACAAACTAACCATGTGTAACTACAATCAACACTTTCACTCAGAATGGTATCATATTATTAATATGGTGAATCCTCGTTGCTCCCGACAGCTGACATATAAGGCATGTTCAATAAGCGCCGATGGTGTTGGTCCTGCTAAGACGCGTTCGAGTCCAGTTTACGTTCGAAATGTAATAATACAATATAACGTTAAGCCAGCGCCTATAGTGATTATTTGCCTCCCCTTCAATTCAGAAGCTGCGTTTCATTTTAGTATCATGTGCAGAACGCTGCGGGTGTAATAATTTAAGTGGCGATAAAATACAACGACAAATCACGTCGTGCTCACAGCTTGATAAACGGCCAACGCTCGACTTGATGACGTCAGGCTATTCACCGTTCGTGTCACGCTGTCCATGCGCTTTAAGTTAGATGTGCTCAACATGGTTTTCTATTGGAACCTATTGGCATGATACTCTTCATTGTATTTGCAATGGTTAACGTTTATGAACTGTTTATGCATATATCCAAACAGATTACCTTTGTTTCATTTTAAGGTTTATTTTCTGCAGTCGATCACATGCTATTGCATGCTGTGATCTGATTTGTCTGTAGGTCTCCAAACAATTCCCAAATGGGTCCGTTTCCATCAGTCTGATGTCGACTGGAGATGCAGACCAACCGCGGTTCACAATGCTTCCGGGACAACTGCAAGGACATCTGGCGGGTATGGCCTACTTCTCAGTGAAGACCTTGAATGGAACGGAACTGCCGCTGGTGAAGGCTCGCGTCGTACGTTCATTATTATATTCATACGGCAATAACCGGCAGTATCGTTTAAAACCCTTAACTGTAGGACAGTGTGACCGGTTTTGTGAAACTTCTGTGAAATAGTCCTGCGTGGTTTTGGTATGTGACTTTTGGACGTATACATCTTCAGTTGCTACTTTTCTATATAAGTTATATATTTTCAGATAGGGGGATTGCGTAGCATTGGGGTTTGCCACTTAACTATGACTACTTGTTCTGATAACGGTTTGATGTCCTAATGTACAGGATCTGTAAATTCGCTTGGTGTTTAATTTTCCAAAGATATAATATGATACCAATATGATTTTAGTATTATTGTCAGGCGCGCACTTTGTTGAAGTTCTGCTAAATAATGTTATTTTCCGAACTGGTGCCTTATGATGATAACCATAATCGTTAAACATATTTTCAGTTTTCATTAACATAATAGCCTTAACCACGAAGACAGGTAACCGCACTTGTTGTTCTAGGACCTTACCATCACCATGGACGTCCGCCTGAGCGAGAAACGTCTGAAAATAAAGATGACCAATCTCAGGTCAGTCACTTCGCGGCAAACCGCCTGGTAGCGCCACGCTACGTACAGTTCTGACACCCTGATTGGCATGGCCACAAATCAAGAAACAGCCACAAGTATAGGTGTTTTATGCCCCGTAAGCCGTAGAACAGTTTTTATAGCGAGCAACCATTCGCGATGAATAAGGTTATAAGGTTCAAGTCGTTATGCCTCCGAAAGAAACATTAACAGTTTCATTCAACGCCACTTACCCAGGTGGTAGGTTGCATGAATAGGTACATCTATGTGATAGTCACTAACGATACACTGATTAGCCACTACATGTTGAAAATAGAAAGCTAATGGGTAAGACTAAGCATGGCCCTGTTTGGCTTCTCTTCCGACTGGAGGGTAAAGAGTAAATCCCTTCTGTAAATGTATAATGCTGTGCTTGCATTAAGCAGCTATGTCATAAGATAATTGATCATGTGGGAAAATTATCTTTGTTTTGGAGCAGGAATTGAGGCTATATCGGATTACTTCGTCGTAGGACATTACTATTATGTTTATCCGAAACTGTGCCATATGAAATTCACGCTCGTCTGGAGCCCAACAATGAATGAACATTCGACACACTTTGCATGCAGATGGCTAACCTCTAGCTTGAGTAACGATATATGACAGTATACCTAGCATTTAAATTACAGTTGGATTTGCTTAAAGGTTCCAGTCACATATCAGTCTAACAGTCACAAAAAGATAGGAAACATATTTTGGCTCAGTAACAAAACAAGATCATTTTTACAGGGCATATGTGTTCATTAGACATGATTGTACTATATATCAATGAAAAGGAGTATTGTTATTAAACGAAACTGTTAATTATACGTCGAACAGTACAAAATAAAAAAATCATTATTCACTTTTCTTTATGGTATAGAAGACTGTACGACGACCATATTGTATTTGGAGTTACATTTGGCTTACTTTTCTAGACACCGTCTGATACATTGTAAACAGCAGTTCTACCATTACTTAAAACAGCATAGGTAGTCATACATTTACATATATTATGTTTTGCAACGCTGGGTAGTTGCTATGACATGTGTGATTTTAAGACTTTTTTCGCCGACATAAATGAAAGCATAGGGCTTAAATACGGATTCGTAGTTCGTCGATCACAATGTAAACATATATTTCTTAATGTTCAGACTCAAGATGAAGTTCATACACTCCAATTTCGGAGCAGCGACTGTAAGCATGCTACTTTCTAACATAATCCTTACATTATTACCATTACAGTAACTCGTTCTCATTATGAAATACACGTTTAATTAGTAATTAATGTAATATCAATATTCGTGTGCCTAGTCTATTTAATATAATATTACATTAATTATTATCTGCCTATTATTTTTAACTTTCCTTTTCCTTTTTATATTCATTGATTTTATGTAGTCGTAATCTGTAGTTTGTTGGGTCGCAATAGAACAGCTTGAGTGCTACTACGGTCAGCAACGATCGATTTTTAAAGAACTGAACAAATTTTGGTGTCAAGAACAATTATATTACAACACTTGCGTTTTCGGCAACTTTAGTGCAATTGTCCAAAAATTCACAAGTGTTTATTGGCCGAGTTGCATCACCGTGCAGAGTGTTATAGCAATAATGTGGTAGTACTACATACTTGTACATGAGTAGCCGATTATTTGTCAATTTTACAGGAACAGAAGTTGGAGACTTTCTTCACCGATATAGCGAACATTTGCGTTAAACCGAAACTGGACGGTTTGTATTCTTATCCGTCGCTGTTGTATATTGTCACATCGAAAGAAACCTTTGGAAGTATTACCTAATTGATTTCTGCATTGATGTTGGTGTTGGCCTGTCAGTATGTTTTCTAGGCAATCATTTGCACACAAAGTTATCTTGTTATTTTAATTATATGCATGTTGCATGTTATATGCAAGGTCTACAACTGCTGTGCCTATGCCATGGCATATTAGATATGGTTTTCCTCTGAGTAATTGGACCTTGGAGGGTGTACATAATTATAAGCAACGAGTACGTATGCGCTATTATAAATGTCCAAGGAGTGATCGCACACCTTAGCGAAGTCCACAAAACCGTGCGACTTTACGTATGCGTTTGCGGTGGTTTGGTTGTCACCTCGTAGGAGCAGGGGCGGATTAAGACATCCGTGGGCGCTGGGCACCCGACACTTTCGTGGGACATATATAGACCCAGGGACGGTGCCAGGGAGGGTATTGCACCACCTTGAGACTGGCCACACAAGCCTGAACTGGCGTCAAAACGAAATGGGATGAGCTGGATCTTCAGCACCGCTGTCGTATCATGACATCGGAAGACGGGGGCGGTGGGGGGGGGGGGGGGTTGCTGTTCCATTTTTTATCTTTATTAGTATAGTAAGTGTTGTAGTAACAACATTATGATGTCTTATAATCATCAGGATTACTCTCGGCTTATGCAACTCACTGAAGAAATTATATACCAACGAAATTTATACTGTAGCCATTATTGGCCAAATCACGTCCTTCTAGCTGGGTTCCGGGAATATTCTCTCCACAAAAATATGCTCGGTTATTTTCGTGAGCCCCTGGCCTTCGTGGGCACGTGTCTATTGTGCCTATTGGGTAATTCGCCCATGAGTATGGTTCCAATGTGGGAAAACAAATCTATACAATGACGCCACATAGTGGATGGAACATAGCCATGTTACTGCACACTGACGCTGTTGTACACGAGAACGGGAGGTGGGGGGGGGGGGGGGGGGGGGGGGTAATGTGTTGGCAATCATGTCACGTTTGTAGAATCGTTCGGGTGTTGGCTGGGGTCCTGGAAGCCATACTGGATCACTCAGAATCTGAAGTGCCACAGCAGGTATTGCTGGCGGCGTGTAGTGGTTCCAACCAATATGAAACGCTCTCATGATTGTGAACGTAGCGACCTCACAGGCCTACTCCGAAAAGCAGACAACATATAGATAGATTGATGCCACTTTCTCTATCTCGCTGCGATGTGATTTTATAAAAAAAAATGTATTAGGCCTACATGTCGTGAGGTTATTGACAATGTACGTTTATGTCGCAGAAATTGGAGATCTCGGACTGGCGATTCCGCAGTACAAGGATGTGGAATTCTTGAATCCTGTCGTGAAGATCATGAAGGTAGACGTAGTAATAATAGTGTTTATGCCAGAATTCCCTCCACAAATCGACATGGCTAATCCTCGCTGAATACATAGGTACTGCTGAACAATCGAAACGTGCACCCTAAACGCAAAGTAATTATATTATGTTCTACCTTAATAATAATAATGATAATAAACTTAATTTATACACCATCAAATCCGGGACTAATGACCCCCGTTCACGGGTGTTTACAAATTGCCAATCATATAAGAAGCATAAAAACACTTTTAAGAGAACAAATAAGAAAATAAATTAAATTAGCAAACAATATCCTAGTATATAGTGTATGCATATATATATAAGCCTAAGTATAGTAAAATTACGGGTAAATGCAATGATAAAATAAACGATTAGCAAAAGTGCTGAACAGCTGAACCTACTGGAAAAAATATATATATAATAAAAATATATATATAAATAAATACAAAATAAATAAAATAAAAGCCTAATTTACATTAAATAATTTGATTAGATACTAAAATGTGACCCTGAGATAAATAAGACAAAAAATGTATTAAAACTATATGCATGAATAAAGCAAAGGTTAAATTATGTCTGGCCATATTAGTTTGAGAACAGAAATGTCTTCAATAATTTTCCAAACTGTCTAGTGTTCTCAATCGCGCGTAATTCCAGAGGCAGAGAGTTCCACAATGAAAACTACCTTGAAAATATCACTACAACGGTTACTTTAAGAAGATATTTATTGATACTGGAACAGTTGTATAAGTGATCAGGTGTCCAAGACAACTGCGCTGCTTGGTCAAAGAGTAAAGTTTCCGCGTGGTAATTTTTGAATGCTTCCACTTTCAGGGAGCCCTGCAAGTCGGGGTAGACTTCAAATTAAACGACGCTGTTGTGTTGCGAGAACCGTAGACGTGGCCAGAGAACACCGACGGATGTGAATAGTACGCACGAGCAGACTAGTTGTAGATGTAGCATACATCTCACGTGTGTTACCGCTTGAGCCGAAAAACGACCACAAGAGCGAAACGAAAATCTTATTATTCCCACGAAGCAAAGGAATGCAGATGACTAGGAAGCGCAGACGTCGTCTTATTTGAGACACCCATTTGAGCTTGTTCGGTGTGTTTGTGAGACTGGTTTTGATTGATTGGTGCCGGTTTCTTGTGACACAAATTTTGGAACATACAAATGGCGTTTCCCTTTGGCTGACTGTCTAGATATTTAGAATTTACATAGTTTATGCGCCTGGCATTAACACGTTACATATAAGTATTATCTTCTCGTAGTTTCACTAACAACGTTAATGTTTTGACAACTTTCAGCAAATTTACTACCGCTAAATGGCGGCATGGTATAATTGTTCGCTAACGATGTCACGAGCACCGTAGTTAGAGCACGCAACTGAATGATTACACGCATCCGTTGAATGATAAACATCATTAGCTCGATTCTGCCAACAATCTATGTTTGTAGAATGGATCCAAGATTTTAAACTGTTGAGCAATCTTCGTTTGGCTGTGTTCTTTGACGTAGAGTTATGTTTGTCCATGTCAGTTTCGTACTATTTTTGTGCTGTCGTTGAATCTGCTTCCGCAACTGGTGTAGCCCATCAGGAATCCCGTTCGTCAGGGGTTCACGTGAATCCCTTTTTTGTGAATCCCCTTTCTCCAAAATGTGAAGATATAATTTATTTAAATGTGAACGCCTTACTTCATAAAAAATTAGAAACTTAAATTTTTCATATCCAAGAATCATGTTAAATTACCTGGTAGAGGCTTTCGTTGACGTGTCACGCCGACTTCATCAGTACCTATGACGCTGAATGAGCAGAAAGTTTTTCTGATCCATCTGGATCAGAAAAAACAAAACACCCATCAACAGAGACGAGGGCAATTACGAACTGCCTCACGTGTACGATGACGTCATTCATGTTTCTGAAAAAAACAGGAACGACCCCTCGGAAAAGCTGCTGGATGTTGTTCAAACATTACCCAGCATGCCAACTTGATTGACACAGATGTTAAGGGGAGAACCGTAATTTTATTGAGAGATCGTCAGTGAATGGAAAATCAAATATATATATATAATGTATTGACTGAAAACTAAATTGTAAATGTCACATAAATGTTATTACTTTAAGTGTGTATTATACAAATAACTTGGACACACCCACACTCGCTTATTATTTTATTACGAATAACAGGTATATTCAAAATTGCACAACTGGCGAAGGGTTTGAAGTTAATAAATTCAGTGATACTTATAATATAATTTCGATTTGGCTTTTATTAATAAAACTGGGTATAAATGTTACTTAATCAGCAGCAAAATGGGATAAATCTCCATGGACCAGATAACAGTCCCAATTTGTGTGAAAACGCGCCCCCACAAATATGGGCCATGGGCCTGTTGGTGATGCTAATGTGGTGTTTGAATATCAGATGAAACTACACAGTAGACCAGCCTCACACCCAATGGACCTTCATTTTCCTTCCAGCTAGAAATCTAGAAACCCAACTCTCTGCATTATGAATACCCACAAGATCACGTGGAGCCCCTGCATTATGAAAAGCATAACTCCATACGAAACTGCGGCGCCATCTGGAGTCCGTATTGGTAAAATGTGAACGTCCCGTTGAGAAAAGCTGGCTCCGGGCCTGTTCTTTGATGTCCGAATATATAATATATGAGTAGTTAAGCAGTAAGTTTAATAGTTAATAAAACAAAACAGTGCGTGTCGTCGTTCTAAGTTATGCCTCGTCGCCGTTTTCATGAAGAGTATTGTCCGATTTGTTACCACCGTTCCGCTGGTTCCGGAATTATTCCACTCGCTATTCGCGGATTTAAGTGACAGCTCGTCGTAAAAACGATCGAACTGCCTCCTTTAAGATGCACGCTTTGCGTATTTTATTACATTTCACTGACAGCAATGTCCCATTACGCAAACACATTAACAGCAGACACTGGTCCGAGGCTATGTTTGGCGGAGATTGATCGTAGAAATTGGTGGTGTAAAAGGTGGATAAACAAGTGGAATTACTGATTGATAAGTATTATTTTTGCCTTAATATCATTCATAAAGTTGCAATAAACATATATTGAGTAGCATTTGTGCTTAAAGTTAGTTAGTTAAAGTATTTTAGAACACCTTAGTATAGTGAGTGATAATAGGGTAACTCAGTTAGGCGGCTTAGCCTTCGATAACTTGTAAACAAGATTTAACAAACCTGATTATGTGGTAGAATATATAGGAGATAAAGTAACAACCATCAAACTACTTACACAAGATAATATCGGTGTAAGCCAGTACTTGCTATATATTTTGGTTAGGTAGCATTGTTGTTAAAATTAAGCAAGGGCGATAGTCGGGCGGCGTAACCTAAATAAATAAAGCAGCCTAACATAACGTAATTGATTGTATTTAAATTAGGTCACTACCGGTGATGTTAGCGTTCGTATTAGGATAAATAGTCGGCTGTGTAATTGAAATTTGTAACCTAAAGTGTGCTGTAGTACACAGGAAACAGTCTTTATAAAGACTAAGTTAGTTAAGTTATTAAATAAATTCTGATCGGGATATGGCGCCTTGCAAGCGGAAAGTCAAGGCAAAGCGACACTTGGTGTGCGATCACTGCTACAGCTGGGTAGATTTTGCATCGTCCGGGTGTGGAAAGTCATGGGCAGAAACCATGGAGGAAGGATTCACCTTTCAGTGCATTGGATGTTGGAAGGTGGAGTGTTTGCAGAAGGAGATAGGTTGACAGATATTGTGAAGGGAATGGAGATGGGAATTAGCAAGGAGGCAGGTCGAACGGAGAGAGACGATAGGGAGAGAGGTGAGGATACTGCAAGACTGAAGGAGAATAGCAGTGGCAAGAAAACTGAGGAAAGGAGATTGAGAGGAGAGAAGGTGATTGGAGGGGAAGAAATTGGAAAATCGACAACAGAAAACGTGACAAGCGTGAAGGTGACAGGGAAGAAAGTGACTGTAGAGAAGGAGGGAGGGAAGATGAAACGGAAGAGGAGAGAGGAAAATGAGATGGGACGAAAGAAGAAGGGACGAAGGGAAGTGAGAGCAAATGTGATAGAAGAGAAGTCGATAAAAGGGACGCTGACAGGAGGAAAGGTGACAAGAGAAAAAGCGACAGGAAAGAATGGATCGGAAGAGAATGTGACAGGAGAGAAGACGGCAGGGGGGAAAGACAATAAACAGACAGATGCAAACCGAAGAAGGAGCTATTCTAAGGCAGTGATTGAGGGGGCAATGAGGAAAGAGAGGGTGTTTATGGGTGACTCCATTATGAGAAAGACGGACAAGACACTGAGCGAGGGGAAGGACATCGTTGTTTGTTTACCGGGGGCTAGGATTGAACATGTAACTGACAGGGTAGAGAAGGTATTGGGACATGGCAAGGGGGGGTCTATACTGGTACATGTATGAACAAATAATGCAGACAGGGAGGGAACAACTGCGATAGTACAGAAGTATAGACAGTTAGTGAGGAAGCTAAAGAAGACGAGAGTCGAACAGGTTATTTTGTCAGGAATTTTGCCAGTAATTGGAGGAAGGGGGGCAACGTATAGAAACTGCAAGAGGATGGCGATCAATGCACTAGCTGAGCAGATGTGTGAAGAAGAGGGGGTGGGATTCACAGATTTATGGGGATACTTTGTTGGGAGGGAAGATATGTACACGAGAGATGGCCTCCATCTTAGTGGAAAGGGGGCAGCAGTTTTCTCAGAGAATCTGCTGCAATCTGTTGACAGTGGGACAGGTTGCATCTATTTAAACTAGATTCGCAGGGGGGACTCACAGAAAAGCCTGAAAATGGAGGCATAGATAAAGACAGCACAAATAAATCAACAAATAACAGTCTGGAAAACTCTTCTGAAGCTGGATATAAATGTGTTTGTTTAAATGCAAGGAGTATAGTAAACAAAAGAAATGAACTAAACATTATGGTAGAAGATATTGACCCTCATATAATAGGTATAACCGAATCCTGGACCACCACCGATATATCAGATGCTGAATTGGGACTGACAGGATATGTAATGTTTAGAAAAGATAGAATACGAAGAAAGGGAGGTGGAGTTATTTTATATATTAAAGAATCTATTCAGGCTTATGAAATAAAATTAGAAAGAGAAGCAGATTGCGAAGAAGCTGTTTGGTGTAACATAGTTACAGGAAACTCAACGTTAACAGTTGGGTTAGTTTATCGAAGTCCAAACATAAGCATAGAAGAGAATGAAAAAATACAAAACGCTATAAGGGAAGTAAGCAAACGGGACTGTATTATTATGGGGGATTTTAACCACGGGCATATACAATGGAAATCTCTACAGAGTATGGGGAGAGAGGACCACAAGTTTTTAGTTTTAGTTCAAGATACATTCCTTTCTCAACATGTGCTAGAACCAACCAGGGGTGAGAATGTGTTAGACATAGTTTTGTCCTCACAGAATGAATTAGTTGACAATGTCAAGATATGTGAGCCACTGGGGAGTAGCGATCACAACCAGATACATTTTACCATCAAAGTAAAATCAGAAAGGAATAGCAAAAAGCAGTATAGGAGAAATTTCCACAAAGGAAGGTATAAGGACATGAGGAAATATTTAGCAAAGATAGACTGGAATAAGACACTGAAAAATAAGACGGCAACAGAATGCTGGAATATATTAAAGAGTGAAATTAAGTGCATAATCGATCAATTTGTACCCTTCAAAAATCAAGGAAAACGGTCCAAAAAGAAACACTTATCGAAAGAAGCCATTAGAAAAATTAAATATAAACAAATGATGTGGAAGTCATATAGATGTACTGGAAATGATGAAGACTACAACAATTATAAAGAAGCACTTAACCAAGCTACAGCTGAAATTAGAAATTCAAAGAGAAGCTATGAACAACAATTAGCTAGTAATATAAAACATGACAGCAAGAGTTTTTATGCGTATGTTCGAAGCAAACAGAAAGTTCAAGATAAGGTCGGTCCTCTAGAAGATAGTGCTGGAAATATGATATCAGAGGGATTCATAATGGCAGAAGACCTGAATGAGTACTTTAGTTCAGTGTTTACCAGGGAAGATATTAGTTCACTGCCAATACCAGAGGCTAAGTTCAAGGGGGCAGATTCAGACTATTTAAGACAATTAATTGTAACCCCGGAAATGGTAGCTAAGAAAATAAGGGCTATGAAGGAAAATAAATCACCTGGAGTGGATGGTATTCCACCCAAACTACTATTGGAAATTGTAGAACAAATTAGCATACCACTTGCAACAGTTTTCAACTTGTCATTAGAAGAGGGAGTGGTTCCTTTAGAATGGAAAGAAGCAAACATTATACCGTTATTCAAAAAAGGTTCGAGAAACAAGTCAGAGAACTATAGACCAGTGAGTTTAACATCAGTGATTTGTAAATTATTAGAAAGACTAATTAAAGATCACATGGTGGATTTTCTTGTTAAACAAAACTTGATAAACCCATCTCAACATGGTTTTTTTAAAGCGAGGTCATGCTTAACAAATATGTTATGTTTTTTGGAAGACATCACTAAGTGGGTAGATGAGGGAACACCAGTAGATATCGTCTACTTAGATTTTCAAAAAGCTTTCGACAAAGTACCACCTCAAAGGTTACTGCTTAAACTAAAGGCCCATGGCATAGGAAATGGTATAATAAACTGGATAGAAAAATGGCTGATTGACAGAAGACAACGTGTAGTAGTTGATGGGGAGGCTTCAAACTGGAAATCGGTATTGAGTGGGGTACCACAGGGATCAGTACTAGGACCTATATTATTCTTAATATATATCAACGATTTGGATGATGAAATAACAAGCAAGGTGTTGAAATTTGCGGATGATACAAAAGTGTTTAGAAGGATTAAAAGTGATGGAGATAGACAACATTTACAAGATGATCTTGACAGGTTGATGAAATGGTCTGAAAAATGGCAAATGATGTTCAATTTTGGGAAATGTAAATGCCTCCACATAGGACATGGGAACGAAGAGGTAGAATATACAATGAGGGGTACTGTACTAAGTACTACTGTAAAAGAAAAGGACTTAGGGTTAACCGTTAGTGCTGATATGAAGATTTCAGAGCAGTGCGGAATTGCAGCTTCAAAGGGAAATCAAATCCTTGGATTAATTAGGCGAAACCTAACGTATAAGGAAAAAGAGCTAATAATACCGCTGTACAAAACAATAGTTAGGCCTCATTTAGAATATTGTATTCAAGCGTGGAGGTCATATCGCAGGAAGGACATAGATATGCTAGAAAGAGTGCAGAGGAGAGCAACTAAAATGATACCAAATCTGAGGGATCTTAGTTATGAAATACGCCTAAAAAATGCGGTTTAACAACACTAGAGACCAGGAGATTGAGAGGAGATCAGATAGAAGTGTTTAAAATATTGAAGGGTTATGAAAATATTGATAGAAATATGTTTTTCTCAGTTAAGAAAGATAGAAGGACTAGAGGACATGATCTTGCATTAGCAAAGGAGCAGAGTAGATTGGATATAAGAAAGTTTTCATTTTCACAAAGGACTGTAAATGAATGGAACAGATTACCTGCTGATTGTGTGGGTGCTAGTAGCGTGAATATGTTTAAAAATAAAATCGACACATACCTCAGACGGGCGGGATACACATAGATAAAAAGGTCGGACTCTCGAAAAGCCAAGGGCTTCCTTGTCCACCTGCTACCTAGAGTTAATTCTCTGGGTGGCAATCTTGTTAAATCTTGTTAAATTAGCTAAATTGCACAAATATTATTTCTAAATACAAATGAATTGTTAACACCGAATTATTATAGTATGTTATAGTATAAGCCAATTTTTGTTCATAGCTTTGAATTTAAACTTTTCTGTTGTAGCTTTGATAAGTGCACCTTTGTAACTGTTGTCGTCTTCATAATTTCCAGGCGTCTATGTGACTTTCATATCAACTGTCTGTACTTTACAGACAGACAGACAGACAGACAGACAGACAGACAGACAGACAGACAGACAGACAGACAGACAGACAGTCAGACAGACAGACAGACAGACAGACAAACCGACAGACCGACAGACAGACAAAAAGACAGAGGTCGGTCAAGACAAGTTCAACTGTA